>CABHPH010133733.1:0-14112 GCA_902168325.1 Peromyscus nudipes
GCTTTGTCCAGAAGGGGGTGCTGTGTAGGCTGTTGTTCCGGCTTCCTGGTCCCTAGGTTCTAGCTCGGTGTTCAGCCAATGGGAGGCAGCCATGGGAGCGGCCTTCCCTCACTCTGAGCAACATACCTGTCCGTAATTGGGGTCCTGTGTCCCTTCACCTCACTCCTCCCTTTGCCCCCTTCTTCACTCTTAGGGGACCCCACTGCCTGGGATTCTGTGATGTTTCACCCGCTCTGGGTCTAGCCTCAAGCTCACAACCCTGTGATCTCCCTCCTCCGTTTCAACAGTTTCATCCCACGTGAAAACAATTTCCAGAATTCAATTTTCCTTTGCTTTGCACTCTTACATGGTGGTTCTGTTTTTTGGCTGGACACTTGGCATTGGAACCCAAGTTTGCATTTTTTCGATCATAACACACAGTCTTAGCTCGTAGGTATGGTCAATGCCACTGAGCTGCTGGCAGAATCTTCCTCAGAGGTGTGGTCTTCTATTCACGTGCAGCCCTTCTCCTCAGGGGTCTGGGGTGTAGCTTAGTGGCACTAGCCATTGCCTAGCATGCAGAACAATCTCCAGCTGGGGTGCAATCTCCAGCTCTGCGTAGACCAGGTGTGGCGGCACACAACCATAGGTGCAGCTTTTGAGAGGTAGAGGCAAGAAGATCAGAAATTCAAAGCCTGGCTAGAGAATTGGCTCAAGTACTTAAGAGTGCTTGTGGCTCTTCCCGAAAACTGGACTGTGGCTAGCACCCATGATGGGCAACTTACAAATGTCCATAACCCCCAGCACCCTCTTCGGAACTCAGGCATCTGCACTCAGGTGCACAAACCCCTACACAGATACACACACATAATTAACAATGAACCTTTAAAGAAAAATAACAGCTGTCTACTACAGGCATCCTGATGCTCATAGTGTTTGGTTGGAAGCTCTGCTTCAGTCCCCCTTCTCCCTCTCCAAACCCTGCCCCTCGGAAAGCCAGCCAAGTGGTGGCTCCTCCCCCGGAGCTGCTCAAGACAGAGCCTATAGAGTTCCAGTCCATAGACCCGCCTTGTGATCATGGGATTTCTCCTGCTTCCTTCCCCCGAGATCATCGGGAGTGTTTTGCTCAGATTAAACCTGGTCCTTTACCTTGTAATTCCGTTTGATTTGGCCTACTGTGTCAGCGGAGGAACCTAGTACCAGGCATTCAAAATACCTATCACATATATGCTAAAAAAACCAAAAACCAAAACAAAAATCATTAAAGAGTCTGGGCTTTTAATCCCAGCACCTGGGAGGCAGAGACAGGCAAATCTCTGTGAGCTCCAGGACAGCCAGGGCTGCATAGTGAGACACAGTCAAAAAAAAAAAAAAAAAAAAAAAAAAGAATCCCGGCTGATCTGGTCCTACTGTTCTCTCCCTTCCCACCTCTATCTTGCTCTGTGTTTGGTGTTTCACAATTGCATGATATTGATGCTAACAAGGCCGGCTCCAGTCCACAGATACACAAATGGAGCTCACTCCAAAGAGCTGTGTTTAATCTTCTGTGCATATCAGGTAGTTTCTCATTTATATTGAAACTCAGCTCAGCCTTTCTGATGGCCTGTGTGTGCAGGGATGTAGGGATGTAAACATAGTTACACACAAACATACACACAGACATTGGTTTTGTTTTTTGCTGGTTTGTGTTTTAGTGTGTTTCTGTTTTTAGTTTGTTAATTTTTGTTTGTTTGTTTTCCAAGGCAGGGTTTCTCTGTGCAGCCCTGGCTGTCCTCAAACTCACAGACATCCTCCTGCCTCTGCCTCCCGAGTGCTGGGTTTAAAGGCTTGAGCCACCACCACGGTCCATGATTTTTAATAATATCTTATCTATTGGGAAGTCCCCTTACCCCAACTCCACCCAAATTTTACATTCTGCTCTCCTCTCTAAAACAAAACCACAAAACAAAACAGCAAGTCCAGCTCATGTTAATCGACTATTCCAGGACTTCGGACCTGCCCTGAAGTGTAATGATATGCCAGGTATCTCTCCCTCGAAGAAAACCAACTTTCCCTCTCCCAGGAGCAATTAAATGCCAATCACTTCTCAGCCAGGGGTGGACTTAGTGCCCGCCTCCCCTCCTCCGTGGTGGAATGTCGGCCTTGAGCTTGTGCATGCTGTCACACTCTGTGTTAGTTTATACGTGCAGCTGCCCTGCTGTGTCTGGAAAACTGTTTCCTTGAAGTTAATCACCACCCCTGGCTCTTAGAAATCTTTCCACCCCCCTCTTATCCATAGATCCCTGAGCCTTGAGGGGAGGGGTGTGATGAGAAACAGCCCACTTAGGGCTGAGCGTTCTGAAGTCTTATTTCCTGCACATTCTCCCGTTGTGGGTCTCCGTTAATTACGATCTACTGCAGGAAACAACTTCTCCGATGCGGGTTCAATGACGCTCTGATCTAAGGGGATAGAATCAAGTCGTTAGAAGTCGTTTAATTGCTCTGTCCATTTGGCAAGATAACAATAGTCGGGTTTCCCCTAAGGGGTACGATATATCTAGCACAGGCTCTTGGCCTCAGTGACAATATCAGGTATGGGTTCCATTTCACTGATCGGGCCTTAAATCCAATTCGAAAGTGATTAGTTACGCCCATAACGTCCATGCCACTATTACACTAGTGTGTGGACCTTGTGAGGCAGGTCGGTGTTGTAGCTTGCGGAGTTCGTAGCTGAGTGGGATTGATCATGACTTTTCTCCTCCGGTAGTGTGTATAGATCCTTGGTGGTGGTGCCATTCCTGGGCTGGTGGTGGTCCTGGGTTATAACAAAGTAGGTGGAGCAAGCCAGTAAGCAGCACCCCTCCATGGCCTCTGCATCAGCTCCTGCCTCCAGGTTCCTGGCCTGTTTTGAGTTCCTGTCCCGACTTCCTTCAGTGATGAACAGTGATGTGGAAGCATAAGCCAAATTAACCCTTTCCTCCCCAAGTTGCTTTTGGTCACGGTGTTCCATCACAGCAAGAGTAACGCTAACTAAGATAAGCTGTAAACTTTGGGTTTTATTTGAGTGCTGGAGGCCAAAGCCAGGCATTCCAGGCAAGGACTGGTCCACTGAGCTACAGCCAGCTGCATGCCTTGCTTTGTCTTAAATTCTCTTTGAACTGGTCCTTAGCACCTTCCCTTGTTAAAAAAAGAGAGAAAATTCTCATCACATACATTTTATACTTGGGTGAATCATGCTTTTATCTTTTTAAAAAATGCCTACTTTTTGGCTAGGTATGGTGGCACATGCCTTTAATCTCAGCACTCTGGAGACAGAGGCAGGCAGATCTCTGAGTTCAAGGCCAGCCTGGTCTACAGAGTGAGATCCAGGACAGCCAGGGCTACACAGAGAGACTCTGTCTCAAAAAACAAAACAAAAAACATAATTTTAAAATCACATTTATTTTGTGTGTGTGTGTGTGTGTGTGCCCGCACACACACCTGCATACCACAGGGCACTTGTGGAGGTCAGAGGACAGCTTGCAGGTGTTGGGACTCGCCTACCATGTGGGGACAGAGGATTGAAAGAAGGTCATCAGACTTGGTGACAAGTGTCTTTCCCCACTGAGCCATCTCTCCAGCCCTCAAATTTTTATAATGTAACACTTCCCAGATAAAATGGCAGGACCACATAAAAAGCACCCATGTCCTCCTCCTCCTCCTCCTCCTCCTCCTCCTCCTCCTCTTCTTTCAGTTTTTTAAGACAGGGTTTCTCTGTGTCACCTTCCTGGCTGTCCTGGCACTCCTTCTGTAGACCAGGCTGGCCTCGAACTCACAGAGATCCACTTGCCTCTGCCTCCCGAGTGCTGGGATTAAAGGCCTGCGCCACCACCGCTCGTCCCTCCCTTCTTTTTAACTGGATCATATACGTAAGGCAGGAAACAGAACTAGCACCTTGTGACCACAAGGACCATGCCTGAGAAGAGAGGTTCTTATACTCATGATATTATGCTAATCATTATGCTAATGATGGCCCTATGGGCTCTCACCTTTCTTCTTTCTGGGCTTCTTATTTTGAAAGACAAACACTCAGAGGCTGGAAAGACATCTCAGTCAGTAGAGTACTTGCCGGACAAGCCTGAGGGCCTGAGTTTGTTTCTCAGAACTAAGCTGGACTCATGTACACTTGGAATACCAGGGAGGCAGAGGCAGAAACAGGCGGGTTCCCTGGGCTCACAGTCCTGTAGCCTAGCCAACTTGATGAATTTCAGGACAATGACAATCCTGTCTTAAAAAAAAAAAAAAAAAAAAAAAAAAAAGGTGGGTGGCGGCCGAGGGATGACACCTAAGGTTGTCCTGTACACACATAAAGAAAAACACTTGTCCCCATGTATTCAAGCCATCACAGTAGGGTTTTTCTCTTGCACTACTATAGAATGCATACCAGGCTGACACCACCAGGAAACCAGATATTTCCTTTACCACAAGAGGGAAATCTGAACTGGGTGGTGTGGCGCACGCCTTTAATCCCAGCACTCAGGAGGCAGAGGCAGGTGGATCTCTGAGTTCAAGGCCAGCCTGGGCTACAGAGGGAGTTCCAGGACAGCCGGGGAGATTACACAGAGAATCCCTGTCCCAGAAATGGGGTGGCAGGAGGGGGGGGGGAATCTGTGGTCATACTAAGCATGTTCAAAGTCAGGAGATAAAGGCATGGCTGGAGAACAAGGGGGAAGTGATGCAGCAAGGCAAGCCATTAAGCCAAAGCCTGCAGGAAGGGGCCGTGTTGACATCCCTTTCTGAGAAGTCTCCTACTGATGAGAATCAGAGCGTTCGCTCTGGGCTTTGTGACTGACATGTGATGCTGCCTCATAGGGTCCAGATTCTCCAGAAATCACAGGCTTTCGCCTTCGATTCTTGGGACGCTATCGGGCACTGAGTCACACATTTCCTGTTGCCTGGATCTTTCTTAAGGTTTTCAAGATGAGCAACTATGGTGAAGTGGATATGTCGTTTGAAAAATGTGTTTGTTACATTTCTTTTTTTGTTTGTTTGTAGGGGGTGTGGGGGTAGGCATACATGACGTGGAGAGGTCAGAGGAGAATGTTGCAGAAGTCAATTCTCTCTCCTTCCACCGGGTGGGTTCCAGGGACCAAACTCAGAGTTATCAGGGTTGGTGGCCGGCGCGTCCACCTGTGGAGCCATTTTGTGGGCCTGGATATTGGTTGGTTGCCTTTTGACCATCCAAACCCCTCTCAAGAGGTCCCTTTTATTTGAACAGTTTTTGTTGTTATTATTGTTTTGAGACAGGGTCTCACTTTGTAGCTCTGGCTGGCCTGGAATTCACTATGTAGACGAGGCTATCCTCAACCCCTGGAGACCCATCTTTGAAAACTTCAGACAAATAAAAAGAGGGAGGAGAGACAGGTTGCCAAAAACCATTAGGCTGTAAATACCAGAAGAAGGGTCCAGGATGCTGAGGTGACTAGCACAGCATACAGACTGCCATCTCCCGGGCTCCTGATCCCAGAACCCTGAGCCCAGGGAGCAGGATGAGGCACTGGAGTGGGAGGGAGGGAGTGGTTCCTCAGCAGTTAATGAAAACCAACCTGTCTGTCTCCTCCAAAACCTATATGTCAAATCAGGTCATCTGCCATTCTAGCAAAACAGGACCGACCCAGGACTCAACCAGTTCTCCTACAAGAGGCCCATGCATATTCAATGCAGAAGATCAATTTAGAAAGATAATACCGTGTTATGAGGAGAAGGCGGGCCAGGAAACCATTTTCCCTTAGTCAGTGCACGAAATCTCTGGGTCTGAGGCACATGAAGTCGGTTAATGCGAGGAGAATCTTTATTGAAATTCCTTCTACAACTCATAAAAGCCTCCCATTACGATCTTATAAAAATGTCACATGCTACTTGTTAAAAAAAAAAAAAAAAAGTTGAAGGCTGGAGGGCCAGTGAGATGATGGTTCAGGAGGTAAAGCCTGCCTACAAGTCTAATGACCTGGGTTGGATTCCCCAGATCTATAGTGCAAGGACCAAAGAGGCCTCTGACCTCCATAGAAACGCTGTGGTGTACACACACACACACACACACACACACACACACACACACCAATAATAAAACAATTTAAGCGAAGGCTGGTGGGATAGCTGAGGGACAGAACACTTGCCATCTCCCCAGGTTTGATCTACAACACAGCAAGAAAGAAAGACATGATTAGGAATAAGGGGTTGAATTACTCTAATTTCAGCATTTGAGAGTCTGAGGCAAGAGAGTTATCTTGAGTTTGAGGCCAGCCTGGGCTACACAGTCAAATCATTTCTTTAAGAATAAAAAAAGGGGGGTGGGACTGGACAAAGCACTGGCTGCTCTTGTGGAGGACCTGAAAGAGGTAGCCTGGCTTGCTTAAGACTCACAGTCAGGGGTTGGGGATTTAACTCAGTGGTAGAGCGCTTGCCTAGCAAGTACAAGGCCCTGGGTTCAGTCCTCAGCTCCGGGGGGAGGAGGGGCAAAAAAAAGACTCACAGCCAGCTGGATATGTTAGTACATCCCTGTACTCTCATTCCATAACAGGCTGAGACAGAACTTCAAGCTCAAAAGTTCAAGGCCAGCCTGGGCTACATAGCAAGACCCTGTCTCAAGAAAAACAAAAACAGAATTCAAAATACAAACCAAAACAACAGAAAGATCTCCCGACCTGTGAGGGAATTAACTTTAAACCCGTGTGGCAGAATTCAGAATGTCTTTCCCACCCCCTGCTCCACCCCCACCTTGTGATTAGCAAGTCCTCCACCACTGAGCTCTAAACCCCAGACCCAGAATTCATATCCTAGTATCTCAGATCTTCAATGGCGTATGTGAAACATATACAATTTTTAAAAGTCAGATTTATCCGTCATGTATGTCTGTGCACCATATGCATGCCTAGTACCCTTGGAGGTCAGGATATCAGATCCTCTGGGGCTGGAATTACGGATGTTTGTGAGTTATCTATCATGTGGGTGCTGGGAACTGAACCCGGGTCCTCTGCAAAAGCAACATGTGATCTTAACCTCTGGGCCATCTCTCCAGTCCCATACACATTATTTTTGAGGCAAGATCTCATGTTTCAAAGACTGGCTTCAAACTCACTGTTGTAGACTAGGATGACCTTGAACTAACTAACTCCCTGATCTTTCTGCCTCTACCTCCCAAGTGCTAGAATTACAAACATACACAGCCACATGTGGCTTATGTAGTATTAGAGATTGAACCCAGGGCTTTGTACGTGCTAGACAAGTATTCTATCAACTGTAATACAGCCTTAGACACTAGATCCACAATTTGACATTGAGTTGAAATTTACAGTGAGTATTGAACCATGTATGATGGCTCATGACTGGGAGACAGAGGCTGAGTTTTACCACAAGTTAGAGGACAGCCTGGTCTACATAGCAAGTTCCAGGCCAGCCATCACAACAGAGCAAGACCCTGTCTCAAAACAAACATGCAATTTTTAAAAAGTGAGCATTTGGGTAACCTGGTGGTGTCAGCCTATAATTTTAGCTACCTGGGGGTTGAGGTAGCAGGATTGCAAATTCAGTGTTTGCTTGGGCTATAGAGAGTGGGCTCAAGCAGCCTGGACATCTTAATGAGCCCCTGTGTTGTGGTTTGAATAAGAATGTTCCCGTAGGCTCATTTTTTGAATGTTTAGTCATCAGTGAATGGCACTACTTGAGAAGGATTGGGAGGTGTGGCCTTGTTGGAGGAAGTGTGTCATTGATGGTTTCAAAAGCCTAAGCCAGGCTCAGTGTTTCCCTCTCTTCCTGCTGCCTGCAGATCTGGATATAGAGCTCTCAGCTCCTTCTCCAGCACCGTGTCTGCCTGCACGCCACCACGCTCCCCACCATGATGATGATGGACTGAACCTCTGAAACTGTGAGCCAGCCCCAATTAAATGCTTCAATTCATGAGTTGCAGTGGTCATGGTGTCTCTGCACAGCGATAGAACAGTGACTTTTCAAAAGACACTCATTTCACAATAAAAAAAATAAAGGAGATGTAACTCAGTGTTAGAATGTTTGTCTGGCCGGCTCAAGGCCCTAGGTGAAATCCTTTGTACAAAAAAAAAAGAAAAGTGGGGCTGGAGAGATGGCTCAGAGGTTAAGAGCACTGACTGCTCTTCCAGAGGTCCTGAGTTCAATTCCCAGCACCCACATGGCGGCTCACAACCATCTGTAATGAGATCTGGCGCCCTCTTCTGGCCTGCAGGCATACATGCAGGCAGAACATTATATACATAATAAAGAAATAAATCTTAAAGATGTGGACTATGGGCTAGAAATTACATCTGGATACTAGCAATTTCATGGAAACCTTGTTCAAACAAACAAAAGCTCGACAAAAGCTCGACACTAGAAACATAGGGCACTAAAGAGATAGACGTCTCAAATGGTACAATGTTTATTATACAAGCATGAAAATCTGAGTTCAATACCCAACAGTCATGTAAAAAAAAAAAAGAAAAAAGAAGTGAATATCTACATTTTAAAGAAAATAGTGTGTGTATGCACACGTGTGTGAGAGTGTGTGTGTCTCTGTGTGTGTGTGTGTATGTGTGTGTGTGTGTGTGTTTGTGCATGCATGCCCACGCCCCTGAGACAGCACAACAGCACAGGTGTGGAGGTCAGAGGACAACCCTTGGGAGTCAGATGTCCCTTTCTACTATGTGGGTCCCAGGAAGATGGAACCCAGGTCTCCAGGCTTTGCCCTCTGAGCCACCTCAGTGGCCATTTGCTTCTCTTTTTTTGTTTTGTTTGGTTTGCTGTTTTGTTTTTCGAGACAGGGTTTCTCTGTGTAGCTTTGCGCTCTTCCTGGAACTCACTTGGTAGCCCAGGCTGGCCTCGAACTCACAGAGATCCGCCTGGCTCTGCCTCCCGAGTGGTGGGATTAAAGGCGTGCGCCACCACTGCCCCGCTCACTTGCTTCTTTTATTTCTGCTGTTATTCCAGTGCTGAGACTGGAACACGGGGCCCTGCACATGCTGAGCAAACTCTCTACCACTGAGCTAGAACTGCAGGTTTGGGCCACCACATTCAGTCCCTTGTAAAACATAAGGACTCTTAGTCTGGCCGGATAGTTCAATGGGTAACGCCACCAAACCCGATCGATGACCCGAGTGCAACCTTTGGGACCCACGTGGTGCAATGAGAGAATGGACTCCCTCAAGTTGTCCTCTGACCTCCTCAGTGTGTCAGGCGATTATGCACACCTCCGCCACACACACACAAATAAATAAATTTAAAAAAATTTTAAAATAAGGATTCTTTCTTTAAATGTAACCAAAGTATCATTATTACCCATAACTAGTAATAATTCCTTAATATTCTCAACTTGCCAATCAATAACCATACTTCCCTCAATGTCTTTGACTTTTTTTTAAAGGGTAATCTATTTAATTTTATTTTATGTGCATTGGTATGAGGGTGCATGATCCCCTGGAACTAGAGTTACAGGTCATTGTGAGCTACCATGTAGGTGCTGGGAATTGAACCCAGGTCCTCTGGAAGAGCAGTCAGTGCTCTTAACCCCTGAGCCATCTCTCCAGCCCAGTGTCTTTGACTTTTAACTTGGGACTTTGAATCAGATTTTAATCAATCTGTTTCTTAAATCTCCTTAAGTCTAGAGTTTCTCTCCTTTTTTTAACTTTTTTTTTTTTACGTTTCATATGTACAAAGAATCCATCAATTGTAGGGGTTTCTTCTGTTTGTTTTTGTAGTTTTCAGAGTTTATTTTGAAATGGCGGGGAACTTCCTTCAGAACCTGTGACAGATCAGGGTGACACATAGTCACACTGTGAAGCAATTCTGCTTTTCGCCTTAGGAGAACTTTCTCCCAGCCTTAAGCTCGGGGCCGAAGCCACCTGCAGAAGAAACAAGCAAATAAAAAAAAATATGATGAAACACTTAAGCCTTAATTTCGGTCAGTAATTCTTCTTCCCTCCCAAAGAGATATTTTGAAATACTTGGGTATAAAGGAAACCCAGTACTCAAACACTGACATTGAAAACATACTACATTATAATAGTCTCTTAAAATACACATCCACACCCTGACTGACTGATTGATTTTTTTAAAAAACATTTATTTACTTACTTACTTATTTATTTATTTATTTATTTATTTATTTATTTATTTTTAGTTTTGGTGTTTTGCCTGAACGTATGTCTATACATAATGTACACGTGTGGTCCTGGGTGGAGGCAGATGGAAAGATTGGGCTCCCCTAGAACTGGAGTTACAGACAGTTGTGAGTCGCCATGTGGGTGTTGGGAATTGAACTCAGGACCTCTGGAAGAGCAGCCAGTGCTCTTAACTGCTGAGTCATCTCTCCAGCCCCTGTCCTGATTTCTAGAAACCTGATTTCTAGTGACTATAGCTTTATCTGGAAGAGTCTTTGTAGTTATACTTAAGGACTACCCAGCACATGGGAGGCTGAGCTAGCCTTGGCTACATAGAGAGTATATATATATATATATATGCAAGAAACATTCGGCTGGAGAGATGGCTCAGTGGTTAAGAGTATAAACTGCTCTTCGAGAATCCAAGCTGAATTTGATTCCCAGCACACAGATCAGGAGGCTCAAATGCCAGGGAATCCAATACTCTTTTCTAGCTTCCAACAATATATGCACCACCACCACCACCAACAACATACACGTGATTAAAAATTAAACAAATCTTGGAGCTGGAGAGATGACTCAGAGGTTAAGAGCACTGATTGCTCTTCCAGAGGTCCTGAGTTCAATTCCCAGCACCCACATGATGGCTCACAACCATCTGTAATGAGATCCGGTGCCCTCTTCTGGCCTGCAGGCAGAACACTGTATACATAATAAATATTTTTTTTAAGATTTATTTATTTATTATGTATACAGTGTTCTGTTTTGCATGTATCCCTGCAGGCCAGAAGAGGGAGCCAGATCTCATTACAGATGGTTGTGAGCCACCATGTGGGTGCTGGGAATTGAACTCAGGACCTCTGGAAGAACAGCCAGTGTTCTTAACCTCTGAACCATCTCTCCAGCCCCAAATAAATAAATTTAAAAAAATTTTTAAACAAATCTTTAAAAAAGATAAAGAAACAAAGGTTGAGAGCGGGCTCAGTTGGGCAAAGCTCTTCTGTGCAGGCGTGAGGACTGAGTTCAGACACCCAGCACCACATAATGCCTAGCACAGCACTCCTACAATGAGATGGGAGACAGAGACAGGAGGATTCCAGGTAGCTCACGGACCAGCTAGCTTGGTGTACAAAGCAGTGAACAAGGCCTTATTTCACATATAGAAAAAGGTGAGGATATTGGCACTCACGTGCACAAATACACACACAGATGAAAACAAAATGTTCAAATGAGATATTTTTGGACTAACTAGGTCTTAACATCCAATGGTGAATATCCTTACAAAAGACACATGGAGGTCCAGGCAGTGGTGGTGCACGCCTCTATCCCAGCACTTGGAAGGCAGAGCCAGGCGGATCTCTGTGAGTTCAAGGCCAGCCTGGTCTACAGAGCGAGTTCCAGGACAGGCTCCAAAGCTACACAGAGAAACCCTGTCTCAAAAAAACAAACAAACATATGGAGACTGTGGCCATAGCTCAGTGTTAGGACAATTGCCTAGCTTGCATGAGACCCTAGGTTCAGTTTCCAGCACACACACACACACACACACACACACACACACACACACACACAGAGCATACAAAGAGAGAGAGTGAGAGACATGGACACAGAGAGAGACAGAGACATCGAAGAGGAAGCCAGAGAGTAGAGAAATGGAACCACAAGCCCAGGAAGTTGGAAGAGGCAAAACCCAGAACCTGGCCTTGAGCCGGTGTAGCCAAGGCTGACACCTAGCTCCAGCCTTCTGGCCTCCAGAGCTGGGAGAGCCTAACTTCAGTCGCCAAGATGTGATAAGTAGTTACATCAGAATAGGGAACTCAGACAGCACACACTCCCACCCACAGCTGGGGAAGGAGTTTTAGGGAAGCAGGGTCCCTGAATTCACACATCCCCTCCCACTACCTGTTACTAGGTAGTCCCACTGGGAATCACACTTCCTGCCCTGGTCACTGATAAAATGGAACGCCAACCTATCCAAGCGCCAGAGTAGGCGGCACCAAAGGATGTGAGAGCCCCCGAGATGACCCTAGACCAGTCTGGCAGGTTTCAAGACCTTTCCATGCTTTCTTCCTGCTCATTACGGTGTCCTCTCAGGCAGGGCAACAAGTGGACTGGCCAGGTCGGCCATCATTGGCTTCCTCAGTCGCTGAAGATATATTGGCTGTGTGTTTTCTGCATTCCACATGTTGGGCTCCGTAGGTTCTGGTAAGCCACATAAGAAAAGCATCATTACATTCCTGCATGGTGCGCACATGCGTGTGGGTGTGTGAGTGTGCGAGTGGGCGGTAGAATCGTTCGTGGAAGAGGCACAGCCTAAAGGCGATTCCCGGAAGACTCTGGAGTTGAGGGATGTGATACCTCCTAAGCGCCCTGGACAGGAAGCCTTCTTAAACTTTTCTCAGCCAGACATGGTGGCACATGCTTTTAATACCAGCCCTTGGGAGGCTGAGGTGGTGGGCAGTCTCTGTGAGATCAAGTCCCGCCAGGGCTACATAATGAGACCCTGCCTCAAACAATAAACATGCAAAAACTAGTTCCTTCTTTTCTTCCCCTGGAGATTCTAACAGCTCTCTCCATCCTCCTAAGCCCAAGGTACCAACTTCAATTTCCTAACTCCCATTAAGTTCATACTTAATAAAATAAAAACGTGTGTATTTTGTCCTATGACTCCTTGGCTCATTTTTTCCTATTATCTCTGGTGCATCTACCACACTTAGGAAATATTATCTTAGACTACTGTAGTGGTGGTTTGAACGAGAATGGCTAATATGTTAAAATGCTTGGTTCCTAGTTGGCTGAACTGTTTGGGAAGGATTAGGAGGTGTGGCCTTGTTGGAGGAGGTGTGTCACTGGGGGGTGAGGCTTTGAGGTTTCAAAAGCTCATGCCAGGCCCAGTGACTCTCTCTCTGCCTGTAACTTGCAGATCAGATGTGAGCTCTCAGCTACTTCTCCAGCAGCTCACCTGCCCATTGTTACCTTCTCTGCCATGAGGATCACAGACTCACCCTCTGAAACTGTAGGCGAACTCCCAACTAAATGATTTCTTCCATAAGTTGCCTCAGTCATGGCGTCTCCTCACAGTAATAGAATCATAACTAAGACAACTAACTACTCACCCCACTGAAAAGCCTAAGGTGGACTTGAATTTATAGTAATCCTTCTGCCTCAGCCTTCCAAGTGCTGGAACTAGAGGCATGAGCTACCATGCACAGCTCCTGTTGCTTTTTATTATTGTTAGGTATGCTCATGGACTATTTTCCCGCTACATTCTCCTCCAGACATTGTGTGGCTATTGAGATGTCCCAAAGCACCAAGAAGAATACCTCAGGGATGCATTCACTAAGCATTTTGGGTTTTTTTTGGTTTGTTTGTTTTGTTTTGTTTTGTTTTGAGACAAGGTCTCACTGTGTAGTCCTGGCTGTCCTAGAACTAACTACATAGACCTGGCTGGCCTTGAACTCACAGAGATTCTCTTGACTAGGCTTCCTGAACCCTGGGATTAAAGAGGCATATGACCAAGCCCAGCTCATTCACTAAGTGTGGAAGTCTGTGAGAGTCCAGCTCCAACCTGCTCCCATCTTTTGAAGGGTTCTTGGGTGGAGGAGAGAGGAATGAGGAAATATTAGGTAGAAAGATAGACATAGACAACAAGAAGAAAGACAGAGACACAGAATAGCTTCGGGAGGGCCTGGGTCAATACCCAGTTACCCAGAGGTTTATTCAAAGGGGCTTTTTATAATATGCCAAGGGGAGAGGCAAAAGACCTCTCCCTTGCAAGATCAAAGCACACCGTCCAGCCAAGTGTAGACCCTTCCAAACACCTGGTAAACATGCCCATGGTCAAATCATCTCCTTATGCAGCACTGATGGGTAAAGCAAGTTCAGACTCTCTGAGTCTGAGTAAGGTCTCACTAGATAGCCTCTGTGGGCCACCACAACTAAGCAGTTTTGAAGCTTATATTTTGTCCTAGCACTGGAATTTTTTTTTTTTTTTTTTTTTTTTTTTTTT
>CABHPH010133733.1:14212-32104 GCA_902168325.1 Peromyscus nudipes
GGTTTTTCAAGACAGGTTTCTCTGTGTAGCTTTGCACCTTTCCTGGATCTCACTCGGTAGACCAGGCTGGCCTTGAACTCACAAAGATCCACCTGGCTCTGCCTCCCAAGTGCTGGAATTCTTATCTAACATTAGAAGAAGCTAGGGGGTTGGAAGATGATTTAGTGGTTCAGCTACAGGGGATCTGATGCCCTCTTCTGGCCTCCATGGGCACCTGCACCCATGTGCACATACCCAGACACAGACACACACACACACAAATTCAAAATACTGAAAAATGTTTGACACAATTTCATTATCTAGCCCAGGTTGATCTGGAACTCCCAGAGATCCACCTGCATCTGCCTCTTGAATACTAGAATTAAAGAAGTGTGCCACAATGTCCTGTTCTAAATATTAATTTTAAAATTTCTTTTTAATTGTGTGTGTCATGCCTGTGTATGTCTGTGTCTGTGTGTACATGTAACTGCAGGTGTCCGAGAAGGCCAGAGGTGTTGGGACCCCCAAAGCTGGAGTTGGAGGAGGTCATGAAGCCAACAACCGTGTGTGCTGGGAACTGAACCTGGGTCCTTTGCACTAACTCCAATACTTGTTTCTGATCTCCTGCACAAATGTGGTGGACATACATACACTCAGGCACACACTCATACACATACAATAAATAAAACTTAACAAATCCTTAAAAAAAAAATCACAAGTCGGGCGGTGGTGGCGCACACCTTTAATCCCAGCACTCGGGAGGCAGAGCCAGGCGGATCTCTGTGAGTTCGAGGCCAGCCTGGGCTACCAAGTGAGTTCCAGGAAAGGTGCAAAGCTACACAGAGAAACCCTGTCTCGAAAAACCAAAAAAAAAAAAAAAAAATCAAATCACTTGTATGGTCCTTATTTTATGCCTCACCTGCCAAGCACATAGAATTTATCTTCAAAGAGCTTCTGGAGGAGTGTGGAAACTAGATTTAAGTCTTTGGTGGATTCATTTATCTATTACAAATTATGGGACTTGCCGGGCAGTGGTGGCGCACACCTTTAATCCCAGCACTCGGGAGGCAGAGGCAGGCGGATCTCTGTGAGTTCGAGGCCAGCCTGGACTACAAAGTGAGTTCCAGGAAAGGTGCAAAGCTACGCAGAGAAACCCTGTCTCCGAAGGAAAAAAAAAAAGAAAGAAAGAAAGAAAGAAAAAGAAAAAGATTGACATCGAAGAAGAGAGGCAGACAGAACTGCCCGCGAAGAACCTTGTGATTAACCCAAGAAATGTGAACCTGTAGCCTAGAGCAGAGAGGACAAAAGCCCATAGAGACCAGGGACATAAAGGAAGGAGACCACCAGATGTAAGGTGGGGACTGTGGCAAACTCCAGAACTCAGGTCCCGGGTAGGGTGGGCTGACGGCTGCTCAAGGCTCCTGTGGGCTGTTGCTGTGTGGGAATACTGATCCGGTGTGGTGATCTTCCAATTTTCTGAGAAGGTAGACACGGTGCCGTGGCTCATGCTTGCAACCCTGGAGCTTAGGAGTCTGGGGCAGGAAGAAGATTGCCATGAGTTTGAGGCCAGCCTGGCCTGTACAGTGGAGTCCAGGCCAGCTTGAACCATCAAAAAAGATGGTGTCTCCAAACTAAAAATAAACTGTTGTGGGTTTTTTTTTTTTTTTTTTTTTTTTTTTTTTTTTTTTTTTAAGACAGGGTTTCATTGTGTAGTTTTGGTGCCTGTCCTGGATCTCGCTCTGTAGACCAGGCTGGCATATGTCACGGCTGCCCGGCTGTTGTGGGATATTTTGATCACACTCTGTCACTCCCGAAATTGCCAATAAAGTTCACTTTGAATCAGATAGCAGGGCTAGCTAATAGCTGATCAAATTCAGCCATAGAGGTTTTGGAGGACCAAGGACATAGAGAGAGAGAGACAGGAAATGGTAGGATGGGGCTTAGAAAGATTCTCAGCCTTTTTGGATCAAAGAAGGAGAGAGAGGCAGTCACTGGTTGCTTCTTTGCTACTTCTCTGATCATTCAGGTTTTTACCCCAAGATCTGACCCCCGAGTTTTTTCTTTCTTTTTTCTTTTTCTTTTTCTTCCTTTTTTTCTTTCTTTTTTGTTGTTGTTGTTTTGTTTTTTTTGAGACAGGGTTTCTCTGTGTAGTTTTGGTGCCTTTCCTCTGTAGACCAGGCTGGCCTCAAAATAAGAGAGATCCACCTGCCTCTGCCTCCCAAGTGCTGGGATTCAAGGCGTGTGCAACTGCCACCCGGCTCACCTGGGAATTCTGTTTTTTTTTTTTTTTTTTTTTTTGGTTTTTCGAGACAGGGTTTCTCTGTGTAGCTTTGCGCCTTTCCTGGAACTCACTCTGTAGCCCAGGTTGGCCTCGAACTCACAGAGATCCGCCTGGCTCTGCCTCCCGAGTGCTGGGATTAAAGGCGTGCGCCACCACCGCCCGGCTCTGGGAATTCTTAAAGGGGGAATTAATTTAAAACAAACAAACAAACAAAAACATTTTCCCCATGTTAAGAATGGGGAACAATATTAAGACACATGGAGTTAGGTCTCTGTATGCTTCAACAATGGATAGTTTGAAAATGGAAAATTAAATGAAGGGACCATCAACTTAGCTGGGATTGACATAATGTCGATTATAATCACTATCAGTTTGGTTATTTCATGTTCTATCCTTTAAAAAGTGGTTTGATATCAGTACCAAATACAAAAAAATTGACTGACAAGATACAATCTTTAGAAAGACCTACTAATGAAACTAAGAGAAATATTCACACAAAGACAGAGGAGATTAGAGCAGAACCTACCACACCATTGCATTATGAAACTGAAGAGGAGCGGCCCAAGGTTATCAGAAAACCAACCTTAATTTATCCAGTTACCATACAAGAACAACCACCAGATGACAGACACCCCCAAGGCTATGCAGAACTTAATTGGAATCCTGGAGAAATGTTAGCTTTGAAGAGATTTAAGGAAGCATTAGTTTCATATGGTATGCATTCACCCTTTGTGAATGTAGATGTTCAATTAATGAGCAACTTGGAACAGTATTATTCCACAAGACTGGAAAGATTTAGCTACAGCAATATTGGAAGTTTGTCCTCAGTTACAATGGAAAACATGGTGGAGAGAGGAAGCTGGGGTCACAGAACAACCAAGTAGGGCTGGAGGTATGGAAATTTCCCAAGAACAGCTTCTCAGTGAAGGTGAGTATGCCGATTTGCAAAGACAAATTACATGTGATGATCACACCTTGGCTCTGTGCCATACAGCAGCTTTGAATGCTTGGGTCAGGGTTGAAGAATTAGGAAAGAGGACTGAGTCATTTACTAAAATGATACAAGGCCCAAAAGAAACCTTCGCTGATTTTTTTTAAATAAAGATTGACTTCAGCTATAAATAGAATGACATCAGAACCAGAATATAGACAAATATTAATAGAATCTTTGGCTTTTGAAAATGCTAATTCAGAATGCAAAAGGCTGATTAGGCCTTTGAAAGCAAGATCAGCACCAATAGATGAATAGATTAGAAATATGGCTGATGTTGTATCTCATACTTAATGATACTTGGATAAGAAAGTGATTCCTAAAAATTTTAAGAAAAATCAAAAGGTTAGACGTTTTAATTGTGGTAAACCAGGTCATCTGAAAAGGGATTGTAGGCATGGTATTCCTAGAAACAGTGATATTTCTAGAGGTAATCCAAACAGAAGGCCCCAGCCTTACAGAATATGCAGAACGTGTGGCAAAGGCTGACACTGGACTAATGAATGCAGATCAACATGGGACAGACAAGGTAACCCTTTGCTATTGGGGAAGCCTTAGGGAGCCTCTCACAGGCCCCCACATCAAATTTGGTTCAACCATTCTCTGTCATCACTGGGGAAACCCCTCCACAGAGCAATTCAAAGACTTAATGCCTTTTGTAAAAAACCACACTGCTCTGGATGACAGAACAGCTTCAGTTGATGGTGTCTATGATAGAGCTGCAGTGGGAGATCCATGGAGGGTGATGGTGTCTGTGATGGAGCTGCAGTGGATCCATGGAAGGTGATGGTGTCTGTGATGGAGCTGCAGTGGATCCATGGAAGGTGATGGACTCTGTGATGGAGCTGCAGTGGGGGATCCATGGGGCTGATTCGGAGTTGGGAAAATGTAAGCACCTGGCATGGTTACACTCAAGGGTGAAGAGTTCAAGGGAAGCCAGGGCTCTACAGGGATCCTGCCTGGAAGAGTTGAGGACGGATGGAGTGAGGAAGAGAAAAAGGGAGAGAGGGAGGAAAGACTAGGGAAAGGAGGGGTGGAGGAGAGGGGGAAGAAAAAGAGGAGGAGATAAGAAAGGAGATTCCAGCCGGTTAGTGACTCCACCCTTTAATCTCAGTACTTGGGAGGTGGAAGACATGGAATTCAAGGACCTCTTCAGCTACAGAGCAAGTTCAAAACCAACCTGGGCCATTTGAGACTGGTTCTAAGGAAGAAAGAAAGAAAGAAAGAAAGAAAGAAAGAAAGAAAGAAAGAAAGAAAGAAAGAAAGAAAGGAAGAAAGAAAGAAAGAAAGAAAAAGGGTGGTGGTGTGGACATGGCTCAATGGTTAAGAGCATCTCCTGCCCTTCCTTCCAGAGGACCCAGGTTCATCACAACCACCTGTGATTCCAGCTCAGAGGATCCAACACCCTCTTCTGGCTTCCATGAGCACTGACACATAAGTAAAATAATCAAATAAATCTTTATTTAAAAATGTGTGTGGGACTGGAGAGATGGCTCAGAGGTTAAGAGCACTGGCTGCTCTTGCAAAGGTCCTGAGTTCAATTCCCAGCAACCACATGGTGGCTCACTACCATCTGTAATGAGATCTGGTGCCCTCTTCTGGCCTGCAGACAGAACACTGTATACATGATAAATAAATAAATCTTTAAAAAAAAAAAAAAAAAGTGTGTGTGTGTGTGTGTGTGTGTGTGTGTGTGTTTTCCAGGCCTGCACCACCACATCCAGCTCAAATCTAGCTTTCATCAGCAAGTAGAAGAATGAACTTGCGCATTCTTTCAATGCACTCCCCTCCCCACCCTTCCTAAATTGGGAAAGGCGCAGGGCAGATGGACACTCTCTCAAGCCAAGGGACCGGAAGGACATTTTAGCAGTTTTTTAAGCAGTCTTGTTTTGCCTATGATTATTTTAGAAATCAACTCCTTAAGCAACCACTTAATTCCGCACTCACCCTCACTAACACACTAGACCATGATGTTTGGTTCTTCTGAGCCACCGTTGGGAAACAGAGCCAAATTTTTGCAAAAGTAACTGACAAAGTTCTGCTTCCCAGCAGAGCAGGGACCTGGCTTCTCTGGAAGGGGCGGCCTCATGGAGACAGAAGGGGAAAGGTGGTACCCTTCGTACAATCTGAGCATCTCTTTAGAAGGATTGGCAATAGAAATAAAGCCCAGAGTTTTGCACACCATCTCTGAGCTACACCTTCAGCCCACGAGGAATTTTTCTGATTCCTGAAGGATGTCTTGTTTAGAACTTCGTTTCTCTGCAGACCCTCCTGAGTGTTGCAAGCTGTATTTCTGGGTGTGGGCACAGGACGCGGCCCTGAGAGGTTGCAGAACACAGTCTCCCCTCTCTGGCACTGCAGGGGAGTGTCCCAGGGGATTGGGAAGGACTGGGCAGTCAGGCAAAGGTTAGGGAGGAAAAGAGTTAGGCAGAGGCCCAGAATGACTCCAGGAAATGTTTAGATTTCTCCACCAGGAGGGAGGGCAAACAAGCCCCCCCCCCCTTAAGCTTTCTGGGCAGCTCTGAGCACTCTGCAGCAGACTGTGGGGACGAAGACAAAAGCAGAAAAGACAAATCATCCTCAGGGCTGGGTGCCTCCATTCCTCTGCAACATGCATCCCATCGGACCCCAGAGCTGCATCCCAGAAATGCGCACGTATGGAGAACGGCTTGCATCTCAGAACCTGGCCCAGCTGCAGGCTTCACCCCTGCCGGGGACATGGAGCTTGTGATCCAGGCTGCTGGGGAAGAGAAAGGACCTGCTCCAGGCTTTCATTTCCTGGCTGAAGTTTCTCTTGTGGGGGTTAGCGTCTGCATCCCAGGGCGATGAGGTTAGAGGCCCAGCCACTGGGGGAGTGGTAGTGTTCAGATAGGCGTCTGTGCCTTTGTGCCGGCCACCTGAGGACATTCGTCTGCTCTCCGACTGCCATGGACAACGGGTCATGCTGTCTCATCGAAGGGGACCCCATCTCCCAGGTGATGCCACCGCTACTCATCCTGGCCTTCGTGCTGGGTGCCCTGGGCAACGGGATAGCGCTGTGTGGTTTCTGCTTTCACGTGAAGGCCTGGAAGCCAAGTACTATTTACCTTTTCAACTTGGCCGTTGCTGATTTTCTCCTCATGATCAGCCTGCCCTTACGGACAGACTATTACCTCAGACATAGACACTGGATTTTTGGGGATATTCCCTGTCGCCTGGTCCTCTTCATGCTGGCCATGAATAGGGCCGGGAGCATTGTCTTCCTCACCGTGGTGGCTGCGGACAGGTATTTCAAAGTGGTCCACCCCCATCATACGATGAATGCCATATCCAGTCGGACAGCAGCCGCCGCCGCCTGCGTGCTCTGGACCTTGGTCATCCTGGGGACCGTGTATCTTCTCATGGAGAGTCACCTGTGTGCGCAGGAGACAGTGTCGTCTTGCGAGAGCTTCATCATGGAGTCCGCCAACGGGTGGCACGACATCATGTTCCAGCTGGAGTTCTTCCTGCCGCTAGCCGTCATCTTGTTTTGCTCCTTCCAAGTCGTCTGGAGCCTGAGACAGAGGCAGCAGCTGGCCGGACAGGCTCGAATAAAGAGGGCCACCCGGTTCATCATGGTGGTGGCTGCCGTGTTCATCACGTGTTACCTGCCTAGCGTGTTGGCCAGGCTCTACTTCCTCTGGACGGTGCCCTCCAGCGCCTGTGACCCCTCTGTCCACATAGCCCTCCATGTCACGCTCAGCTTCACCTACCTGAACAGCATGCTGGATCCTCTCGTCTATTATTTCTCAAGCCCCTCATTCTCCAAATTCTATACCAAGCTCAAAATCTGCAGTCTGAGACCCAAACGCCCAGGACGCTCGAAGACACAGAGGTCAGAAGAGATGCCAATTTCCACCCTCTGTCGTAAGTGTTCCATCGATGGGGCAAATAGCTCCCCAAAGGCCATCAGGCGGGCAGTGGGATCTCCAAGTGTGTTCAATGGCACTAAGACAAACAGCCCAACAGCAAGGCAGAAGGATGGGCAACTGTGAGTTAAATGGATGGGGGGGACTTCAAAAATGTCACCACCCTGTCTCAGCTGGGTCTTTCACTCAGATGGAAATGAAATCCACATCATTCATTCAACCTTTTCTAGAAGGTGCTTGAAGTGAGTTGGTTGTGTTCAAGCACTCTGATTGCTATGGTGAGGGGACGGGGTGTGTGTGTGTGTGTGTGTGTGTGTGTGTGTGTGTGTGTGTGTGTGAAGGAAAACGTGTGTTGGGTTAGGAACTGTTCAGAGCCTGGATCATTTTACTTGGCTGAGAAAATAGGTATGAGTGTTGCTGGGTCTTGTTCTTGCTCTGAGAGAGTTAATGAACTTGATAACTTGTCAGTATTTCCTGGACTGGAAAAAAAAATAAAAGAAACTAGACTAAGTCAATACACTTATTTCCAGCTGAGCAGACTCTTTACATCAGGATGCTTGGTTCTGGCCGGTTTTTCATCTTCCCTGGGGAGCCACCATACATTTCCTTTTCAGTGTTTGGACTTCTAGGTAGCCCAGGAGGACAGCAAAAGAGAGTCTATTCCAACCTTCCAGCTCCACATTTTTCTGATTTTAGGTGGTTTTGCTTTGTTTGCATTTCAAAGATGCTGAGGGACACTTCTAACTGCTCTACTTTCTCCAGAGGAAGCTGAGAGCCTGGGCCCTGAAGCCAGGAGTCCTTATTGGGATGTGCCAGTTCAAGCCTGGTTGTTTCTGACTGCTTGTGTATGCGTTGAAATCATTCGTCGGGTGGTGGTGGCGCACGCCTTTAATCCCGGCACTCGGGAGGCAGAGCCAGGCGGATCTCTGTGAGTTTGAGGCCAGCCTGGTCTACAGAGTGAGATCCAGGACAGGCACACACACACAAAAATGACACAGAGAAACCCTGTCTCGAAAAACAAACAAAAAAAATCATTCATTCATTGATTCATTGATTCATTCTCAAGTCCTTATTGAATATATATTGCGTTGTTCAGCACTATCCTGTATCCTCATCTGTTTTGTCTTCGGTGCTGGGCATTGAACTTGGGCCTTTCATGAACTAGGCACTTCCACAGAGCTCCATTCCCAACCCCTTGAGGCCTCTTTGAGCTGGAGCACTGTTAGCCAATGCTAAAAAAAAAAAAGTTCTTGGTCTACAGAGTGAGATCCAGGACAGGCACCAAAACAACACAGGAAAACCCTGTCTCGAAAAACCAAAAAAAAAAAAAAAATTTCGGGGGGGGGGCAGGCGACCAGAGACATTTCAGCTCCTCTCCCTTTCATTGAACAGTGTCTAATCAATTATCGGGATCTCCTCCGTATGGTGGGCCTCCCTCTTGCACACATGTTCTCCAAATACTACCCAGAACTCTCACAACTGGATGATTTTTGTGAACTAAATTTTGTGAACAGGCTGCTCCTGTCCTGGAGAACGGAAAAACAGGTCCTGTGTCAACCTTAGCTCCACTTCCGAAGTGGTGATAGTCACTCTTCTGTTTACACTTTCTCCAACTCCCAGGGTGTTCTCCCCCAGGCAGGGACCTTGACAACTTTCATGTCCTTAGCCTGAGACACTCCTCTAGGCTGTCCCTATGGTTTCCCTTGCCCGAGGTGTTTGTACAGCCTGGTAGCCAAAACTACGGTCTGGCTACAGGGCTGGGGAGATGGCCCAGTGTGTAGAGGGGTCCACTGCCACGCTGACAGCCTGAGCATCCCTGAGACCCATTTGGTGGAAGGAGAGGACCACCCCCAAAGGTTGTTCTCTGGCCTCTGTGTGCATACACACACACACACACACCACACACACCACACACACACACACACACAATTAATTAATTCAATAGTAATTGTATTGGCTGCACAGTCAAGTGGATCTCAGTTTGATTCCTAGTTTAAATACTTATTAGATGTGTGCTCTTAGGGAAGATTTTATAACACCATGTTCAGTTTTGATTTCTCCTTTTGTCCAACCGGGGTAATACTGACTCCACAGGGTTCAGGGGCAGATTCAATGAATGTATAATCTTGAAGCACAAGGACTTGGTTACTGTTTTGTCCCAGGTGCCTAGAAGGAGACTACCTGCTCACAGTAAATGATAAATACTTGTTGAATGACTACGTGCATGTAAAGTATGAGACCCTATATCTGGCTCCAAGTTTTCAATAATGACTTACGACATTACATGTGGCTTGTTGTTAAGCTGGAGGATAATTTTACTAAAGTTTAAAAGAAAAATTCCAGGGCAGGCAAGCTGTGAATCTCAGCAGATGGAGGAGGAGGAGAAAGCCATGGCTTTTCTCAACAGCTACAGAGTGGATGAGCAGCCACACAGCAGGGAGAGGGCTTCAGGAAGAGTGGAAAGGTGCCCAGTGACAGGAGGCTTAGGCTCTGGCCAGGTCGAAAGAAAGAGACAGAAAAGGAAAAGGGGAATGTATGCCTTTGTGATCCAGAACTGAGAATCTCCTGGTAACTCTGTAGTGACTGACATATTAGCATGTGGTACATCTAAAATATGTACAAAGAAGCAGACTCGGGAGTTAAGAGCCCCTAAGCAGCCACTCCATTGCCACAACCTGCCTTCTGCTTCCTAGGAAGGAGTCCCGCCAAGAATTCTTACCAGCATCAAGGATCACATATCCTCTTTTTTTTCATGTTTTTATTATTATTATTATTATTATTATTATTATTATTATTATTATTTTGTTTTTGAGACAAGGCTTCACTGCATAGCCCTGGCCTGGAACTTGCTGGTCTTTTTTTAATTTTTTTTATTTTGTTTTTCTGAGACAAGTTTTCTCTGTGTAATCCTGACTGTCTTGCAACTCACTCTATAGACCAGGCTGGCCTTGAACTCAGAGATCTGCCTGCCTCTGCCTCCTGAGTGCTGGGATTAAAAGTGTGTGCTACCACCATCTTGAGATTTTCCGGCCTCTGCCATATGATAGAAATCTGTGGAAACTGGCTAGGGAGCTACTTCAATAAGTAAAGAGGCTACCAGCCAGTCACAAGACCTGAGTTTAGTCTGTAGAACGCATATATCAGCACAAGTTGGTAGTCCCAGAGCTGGGGAGGCGGAGACAGGAGAGGGAGGGGCTCACTGGCCAGACTAGCTGAATGGGTGAGCCCTAGGTCTCTGTCTTAAAAACAAAACAACAACCAAAGGAAACAAGGTAGGGGCTGACATGATGGCTCATTGGGTAAAGCTGGCCACCAAGGCTGATGCCCTGAGCTTGATCCACCCAGGGACCTATGCAGTGGAAGAAGAGAACTGACTCCTACAAGTGGGTCTCTGACCTGCACTTATGTGTTTGCACATGCCTGTGTGTGTGTGTGTGTATGTGCGCGCGCGCGCGCGCGCACACACACACACACACAATAAGTAAATAAGTAAATAAATAGATAAACAAACAAGCAAACCATTTTTTAAAAGTCACTCCTGAGGAATGGCACCAGGTGTTGATCTGCTCTCCACATACACTCACAGTGGAGTGCACATTCATCCTACACGCAAAAATTAAAAAAAAAAAAAAAAAAAAACCTAGAAATCTGTGAAAAATCCTGCTTTTAACTCTACCCTGGGGCGTAATTTTTCACTCTTTTGTTGCTTGACCCTAATAAAAACGGATTTTGAGAGAAAGTGTGTCTCTTAAGTGTGACTCTTGCTCGGAAACCTTCTCTGATGTTGCCCTCCAAGAGAAGGAACTGAAGGCCCAATACTCAGAAGCCCACGGCAGGCCTGTGGACAGAGGTTCTCACCACAAAACAGCCAGAGCAAACCAGAAGCCGGGAAAATCAAACAAGACCTCAAGCCTAGCCTTGACATACTTTACATACACTTCCCTTTTGAAGCTGGCGGACTGTGACAAAGTGTGTCTTACCAGAAAGCATTCTTTAGAACTGGGGAGAAGGAGGGGGGGGGGGGGGTGATGGCGTGGGTTGCTGTCTGGAATAAAAAACAATGTGTTTAGAGGAAATGGACTCTCCCGGGAAAGTCAATAGCCTATAAGGATAATATGGAGGAAATGACAATTGTCCTTAATTGACGATGACAACGGAAATATGTGAGTTCTGGAATATCCTCAGAATAGACGTTCTTAACCTATTTTATTCTACTTTTGAGACAGGGTGTCACTATGTAGACTGGCTGGGCTGGAACTCCTTATATAGACCAGGCTGGTCTTGAACTCACAGAGATCACTTGCCTTTGCCTCTTGAGTGGGGGGGGGGATATTAAAGGTGTTTGCTGGGGCTGAGAGACAGTTCTGTGGTTAAAGACACTGGCTGCATTTGCAGAGGATCTAGGTTCAGTTCCCAGCACCCACATGATGGCTCTCAACAGCCTATAACTCTAGTTCTGGGGGATCCAACCTCCTCCCCCTGCCTCCACAGGGACTACATGAATGTGGTACTCTTAAATGAAGGCAAAACACCAATACACAACACACAAACAAATTAAAGAGCCAGGCGGTGGTGGTGCACGCCTTTAATCCCAGCACTCGGGAGGCAGAGCCAGGCAGATCTCTGTGAGTTGAGGCCAGCCTGGTCTACAGAGTGAGATCCAGGACAGGCACCAAAACTACACAGAGAAACTCTGTCCTTGAAAAACCAAACCAAACCAAACAAAAACAAAAACAAAAACCCCAAAAACAAAAAACAAAACCCCAAATAAATTAAAAACATGTTTTTGGAAAAATCTTCACCACCATGCCCTACCCTTTAATGAAAGGAAAAACGGTTATGATGAGGTTTGAAGTCATGCATGCATACTGCTTGGAGGGATTAGATCTTTGGCATGTGAGGAGTTAAACCAGTTGTTAAAGCTTTTGTAAGAGAAACAGAGTGTGTTGCAAGGTCTGGCCTTGCTAGCTTTCTGGGCCTTCAGCTCCAAATCCGGTTCCAGAATGATGCAAGATCCCAGTCTCACAATGGGTTGCATCCATGGCTGCAGAGCGAACTCGGCAGTCTGCAGGGCATAATGCAAAATGGAAATTGTGGGGCCCTATCCCCACTTTTAAAATTTTATTTATTTATTTATTTATTTATTTATTTTAATTTTTTGAGACAGGGTTTCTCTGTGTAGTTTTGGTGCCTGTTCTGGATCTCCCTTTGTAGACCAGGCTGGCCTCAAACTCACAGAGATCCGCCTGCCTCTGCCTCCTCAGTGCTGGGATCAAAGGTGTGCGCCACCACTGCCCAGCCAGGGCCCCTCTTTTTAAAAAGCATTGAACCATCTCAAGATGGCATTAGGTATAGTGGCACAGGCTTACCACCCCAGTGCTGGAGAGCAGAACTATGCACCAAATTCTGGATTAGATTCCCCAGCCGCACAAAAACTGGAAATGGAAGTGCATGTCTGAAATTCCACCGAGATCCTGTCTCAGAAAATGAAAACAGAAAGGAAAAATTCTTTTTTCTCTCGCTCTCCTGCCTCACTGCGTTCATTATACACACACACACACACACACACACACACACATATGCATGTACACTGCTTTATACCATAGATATGTTCATATATACACACTGGTCAGTATAACTAATGCCCTGTCTGCCCCTTTATCTCCCCACTTCTGCTAAGTCTCCTTTATTAGAGCCCCACAGCTGTCATGTCTCCTACTAGCCACATGTGCCTTCAACATCATTTACAGTCTGCCAGGGCAGATCTTCCAAAATGTCCCCCGTGAATCTACGCTTCCCGCCGCTTGATTCCATGAGTGTCTCGGTGGAACATGAAACCTCGCTGTGACGTGGTTGGTAGGTAGGGGTGGTGGTCTGAGATTCCCAAGCTCAGCATTAAGAAGGTCTGCCTGTGGACTTCTAGAAACCCAGAGAAGCCCACATGCAGCCCAGTCTATACCATGTACGGAAAACATGTGACAGGGTCCCCATAAAGAAACCACACTGAGCCGGGTGGTGGTGGCGCACGCCTTTAATCCCAGCACTCGGGAGACAGAGCCAGGTGGATCTCTGTGAGTTCGAGGCCAGCCTGGTCTCCAAAGCGAGTTCCAGGAAAGACACAAAGACACAGAAACCCTGCCTCGAAAAACCAAAAAAAAAAAAAAAAAAAAAGAAGCCACACTGAGAAGCACACACCCATACGAAGAGGGTGATGGACCCATTTGTCTCACTCAATGTTGTCCTTGGCCATCTGTCAGGATTCATTGTCAGCCTGACTGCACTTACAGTCATCTACAGGGACCACACTTCTGGGTACATCTGGGGGAATGTAGCTGAAGTTTTCTCTCTGGGTTTCGCCAAGCCTCGGCAGTCCCTTAACCCACTTATAAAATAAACATACAGACGCTTATATTATTTAAACTGCTTGGCCATTAGCTCAGGCCTATCATTGTCTAGCTCTTACTCTTATATTCAGCCCATTTCTATTAATCTATAGTTTGCCACATGGCTCGTGGCTTACTGGTACCTTACATCTTCCTTGTCCTGGCGGTGGCTCCAGGCAGTCTCTTCCTTCCTGTTCCCTTAATTCTCCTCTCTGTTAGTCCTGCCTATAGGGGAATGTTCTCTGAGAGAGTAAACTGAAGAGGGGAAGACCCACCCTGAGTGTGGGCAGCTCCATTCTGTAGGCTGCAGTCTCACACTGATAAAAAGGAGAAAACAACCTCAGATCCATCTCTCTCTGCTTCCCTCCCAACTGCAGACATGTGGTGACTTCCTGCCTCAGGCTCACAGTGGCCACACATCCCCACCATGCTGGGCTGTATCCCCTCAAACTGTGAGCCAAAACCAAACCAAACCTTTTGGTTGCTTTATGTCGTGTATTTTGGCCCAGCAAGAAGAAAATTTAAGTCATACCTCAGGTATATAGCTCTAGCCTAGGCACCAACTGAGAGCCCCCAAGGAGACCAGCCCAGCTGAGTACAGTCAACCCAGAGACCCTTGAAGGAACATGACGGTGGTAACAACAGCTACTGGGTTTCGTGGTGACTTGTTAATAGACAGCTTGAACAGAAACCCAGGTTAGCAGAAGACTGAGACACGGGGCTGGAGAGATGGCTCAGAGGTTAAGAGCACTGACTGCTCTTCCAGAGGATCTGAGTTCAATTCCCAGCACCCACATGGTGGCTCACAGCCATCTGTAATGAGATCTGGCACCCTCTTCTGTATACATAATAAGTAAATAAATCTTTAAAAAAAAAAGAAAAGACTGTGGTTCTCAACCAGCAGGTTGTGACCCCTTGGGGTGGTGGGTTGTCAAACGACCCTTTCACGGGGGCCACATGTCAGATATCCTGCATATCAGATATTTACATGATGATTCCTAACAGTAGCACAATTACAGTTGTGAAGCAGCAACAACAATGATTTTATGGTTGGGGGTCACCACGACATGAGGAACTGTATTAAAGGGTCACAGCATTAGTAAGGTTGAGAACCACTCCTCTGAGCCCTGTTTTTCCAGTCTTGAGACAGGGATAATAACACCACCTCACTCGGCTTATGCGAAGATAAACTGAGGCCACACATGGAAATTGATGGGACGCTAACTCACTGGAGCATGTGGCTCGGGCAGGCCTTGCCCTTCTCCCCATTCCCTCTGCCTTACTGGAAATCATTAGATTACATTCTTAAAGCTAGCCACCAAGGGCTATTCCCTTATTGGGCCACTCCCTCCTTCTGAGGCTGACTACCAAGGTCCAGCTATCAAAAGCCCCCGTTGGGGTTGGGGATTTAGCTCAGTGGTAGAGCCTTGCCTAGCAAGCACAAGGCCCTGGGTTCGGTCCTCAGCTCCATGGGGGGGAAAATAAAGCCCCCTTTGGCTCACCTAGTTAACATGCCCACTTAAAATTAAACACCTCACCCTAACATGGGGTTCCCCCATTACCTTTATAAACCACCATAGGCTCATGTCCCATGTCTGTCTCCTCTCTATCCAGAGGCAGTCCTTTGTCTCTCTGGGACAAATACCCCTTCCTCCTCTCCCTTGTCCCCTTCCCCTTCTCCCCGTCCCTCCATCCCCCATCCCCTCCACCCGCATCCTAGCCCATTCTAACACAGACCTCCCTTTTCCTCTTCTTAAAATCCCACCTGTGGCCGGGCAGTGGTGGCGCACGCCTTTAATCCCAGCACTTGGGAGGCAGAGCCAGGTGGATCTCTGTGAGTTTGAGGCTAGCCTGGTCTCCAAAGCGAGTTCCAGGAAAGGCACAAAGCTACACAGAGAAACCCTGTCTCGAAAAACAAAAAACAAAAACAAAAACAAAAACAAAAAAAAAAATCCCACCTGCAAGGTCATTGGCTGCTGTTTTTCTGTCTGAGTCAGAAAGCTGCCACTTTAACTTTTCTTCCCCCGAATTAATAAAGGAGCTTTCTGTGAAAACAGGTGTTTAGTGTGGTTTGTGCCTAATCTGGGGTCCAGGAGGAAGCTCCCACTGTTGCAGTGGCGGGGTGGGGGGTAGGGGGTGGGGTGGGGGGGTCTCCTTCAGAAATCCCAGTTCAATGCCTGATGCACAGCGAGGAGTTGACAAGGGACAGCTGGTATTCTTAGTTTACTTGTGTAGTATTGGGGACCAAGCTGGGTCTGTCACTGAACGATAGCCCTGGCCGGATTGTATTCATTTGCTCAATTATTTTGTTCTGTTTGTTTTTGAGACAAGGTCTCCATATATAACCATAACTGACCCAGAACTCAATATGTAGACAAGGTTGGCCTCAAACTCAAAGAGATCTGCCTGCCTCTGTCTTCCCAATGCTGGGATTTAAAGCACGTGATAGCACCCCTTGGCTTTATTTATTTATTTTTAATTAGTTAATTTTTGTTGTTGGTTTTTTGTTTGTTTGTTTGTTTTTGTTTTCTGAGACAAAGTTTCTCTATATAACATCCTGGCTGTCCTGGAACTCACTCTGGAGACCAGGCTGGCCTCGAACCCACAGAGATCCACCTGCCTCTGCCTCCTCAGTGCTGGGATTTGCTGCCACAGACACACACACACACACACACACACACACACACACACACACACCGCTGTTGTTTGTTTTTAGGACAGGGTCTATGTAGTCCTCCTGGCTGGCCTGCAATTCACCAAGTAGACCAGGCCGGCCATGAACTTGCAGTGACCCTCCTGCCTCTGCTTTCTTCCTGAGTTCTGGGCTCACAGGCAGATACCACTACGCTGTATTGAACTTCTAACAACTGTTTGCTGGGTGCAGCAGCAAACATGTATTGCTCCAGCTACCCAGAGGGCTGAGGAAGGAGAGTCCCTTGACCCAGGAGCTCAAGGTTAGCCCGGGGATCATATTGAGACCCTCCACATTGGAAAAATTAATTATTTAAGCCGGGTGTGGTGGTGTACGCCTTTAATACCAGCACTTGGGAGGCAGAGGCAGGTAGAGGCCAACCTGGTCTGCAAAGTGAGTTCCAGGACAGCTAGGGCTACACAGAGAAACCTTGTCTCAAAAAACCAAAAAAGGAAAAATTAATTATTTAATGAATAATAACTTCTGAGTGCCATGGCACACAGCCAAGCTGTCCCACCCAGTGTTGGGGCTCACGTTGGTTTTGAGACTCATACTTGTGAGGGTCATTTCCTTTCCACCAGACTGGAGGGTCACGGCCTGACTCTGTGATGATTCGTTCTAACAAGTTTCTGTACAGCTCATGCACCGGTAAGAAAGAAAGAAAAAAAAAAAAATACAGAAAAGAAAGCCCAGCGCAAGACAGGGCGTGCCCTCCAGAGGTGGGGAGACTGGAAATTCCGTACCAGGCCCTGGCACCCAGAGGCCTCAATTTACATTCCCTCTGAGTAGCTCCCAATTTCCTGTTTAGACGCTTTGAATGTGAGCATTGTAGGGAGGCTGGGGGGGGGGGGGGGGGGGCGGGGGAGGGGAGGCGCCACCTAGTTCCTCAGTTTCCACAAGAGGAAGCTGAGGGGGGAAGTGAGGGGCTTCACAGCTCACTAAGGAGCCAGAACCAGCTACCAGCTTTTCTCCTTTCCCAGACTTAACTATTTGTTGTTACCCTTCTTTTATCTGTGGTATATTGGGAGGGGGGTGGTGGCGCATGCCTTTAAACCCAGCAGAGGCAGGTTGACCTCTGAGTCCAAGGCCAGCCTGGTTTACAGATTGGGTTCCAGGACAGCCAGGGCTACATAGAGAAACCTTGCCTCTAAAAAAAGAACCCCCACACCCCCCAAAAAAAAGATTTATTCATGACTGTCTGGTTTCATTTCTGTTTGCTGTGAGAAAATGCCCTGGCCAAAAGCAGCGTAAGGGGGAAAAGGGTTTATTTCAGTTTGTCACTCTAGTCCCCTTTGTGGGGAAGTGAAGCTGGGAAGTCGAGGTAGCTGGTTACATGGCAGTCCACACTCTAGAGCGGAGAGAGATGAGCGCATGCAGCTTTGCTTGCTTGCTTGACTCAATGCTCAGCTCAGCTTCTCTGCTCTTACACAGCTCAGGACCCCCAGCCCAGGGAATGGTGCTGCCCACAGTGGGCTGGGTCTTCCTACATCAGTTAACTTGATTAGGATAATCCCCTACAGATACACTCACAGGCAAACCCAATATAGATAATCCCTTATTGAAACTCTCTTTCCAAATGATTCTGGGCTGTGTGAAGTTGACAAATTAAAGCTAACCATTATAATGGCTCTTCTTCTCCTTCTCCTTCTCCTTCTCCTTCTCCTTCTCCTTCTCCTTCT
>CABHPH010133733.1:32114-45476 GCA_902168325.1 Peromyscus nudipes
CTTCTCCTTCTCCTTCTCCTTCTCCTTCTCCTTCTCCTTCTCCTTCTTCTTCTTCTTCTCTTTTCTCCTCCTCCTCCTCCTCTTCTTCTCCTTCTCCTTCTATTCTCCTTCTCCTTCTCCTTCTCCTTCTTCTTCTTTTCTCCTCCTCCTCCTCTTCTTCTCCTTGTTTGCCTTTGTCTGTCTTGAGACAGTGTCTCAAGTAGCTCAAGCTAGCCTTAAATTCCCGATCTTTCTGCCTCTGTCTTCAAAATACGGGATTATTACAGGATGCCCAGCTTTATTGTTTAAATTTTTGTTTTAGAAGGGGGAGGGGGACTGGCAAGATGGCTCGGTGGGTAACGCGCTTGCTGTGTAAACATGGGGATCTGAGTTCAGATCTGCAGCACCCATATGTGAAGGTAGGCACGGTGGCACATGTCTGTCACCCCAGTGGGGTCAAGATAGATGGCTCCGGGGGATTTGTGGGCTAGACAGTGAGTTCTGCATTTAATAAGAGACCCTGGCTCAAAAAAATAGATAGCAGCTCAAGAAGCCATTCAAAGTTAGCCTTCAGTCACCACAGGAGCACACATAGGCAAGCGTGCCTGCGCGGACATGTATGCGTGCGCACCACACACTTATAAAATTCTAACTTAGGAAGGAGTCTCCCTTGCAGACTCTGGATGCCGGAAATAATTAGTACTAGTAGTTTCTCTGACTCTTAGTCCACAAAACCCCGTAAAATCACGTTATGGGTGTTGTGCGAGTTTCTTTCATGTCGTTTTGACCCAATATGTGACAGTAACAACTTAGAGCAGAGGGGTCTGTTTTGGCATAAGGGTCACAGTCCATTGTGACATAGAGGAGTGTGATGTCAGGAGCAGATCAGTCCACGGTGGCAGGAACGCAGGGCTGCGGGAACACAGGAACGTGGGGCGGAGCTCGCTCCTCACGTGGTCTCCAGACCAGGAGGAGAGGAGTGCAGGCCTTAACCAAAAGTGGATATAACCTTCCAGGTCCTGTCCCTAGTGATCTGTCTCTACCAGCTGCCATCCCCAAAGGTCTCCAGGCTCCCCAAACAGCATCAGCGGCTGGGGACCAAGTGTTCAAACCTGGGAGCCTGCAGAGGGACCCTTTACATTCAAACCACAACACATGCCATCCTTAAGTCCACATTTATCCAGGGAGGAAGAAGCACCACCAGCATACAGAGGCAGAAAGGCAAGCGTTAATGCCAGCTAAGTCTCAAGGCAATCGCAGAAGAAGCAGTGGTCAGGCCTGGTGCTCGAGGCCAGCCTGGGCTGCATAGGGAGATGCTGTCTCGAAACTTGCTTAAGGGGCTGGGGAGATGGCTCAGTTAAGAGCACTTTCTCCTGCAGAGGACTTGAATTCAATTGCCAGCACCCATATCAGGTGCCTCGTATCAACCTGTAACTACTGCTTCAGGGAACCTGACACCTGCTTCTGGTCTCTGAGGGCACCAGCACTCACATACACACACCTACACAAAGACATACACACACACACACACACACACACACACACACACACACTCTTTAAAAAGTAAATGTTTCAAAAAATCTTTTTAAAAATACAGTATCACTTGGCAAAATGGTGTATTGAGTAAAGGTGCTGACTGCCAAGTGGGACGGCCTGAGTTCAATACCCGGGCAGGAGGGAACTGATTATTTTAGGTTCTCCTCTGACTTATACGCATGTGCCATGGCATTTATCCCCTCTCTTTCCAAATAAATGAATGTAATTACAATTTTCCAATAAATGATAAATAAATGAAAAGTAGTATACCACAATGATGAGGGCAGAGGCTTGGAGGTCTGCCAGATTCAAATCCAAGTTCTGCTGGGTTATCTTGGGTGCGTTATCTCTTTGAACTTCACTTGCCTCGTTTGGAAGTCATAATCAACAAGAGTTTTTTGGTCCATGGGCTACAGAGGATGAAACAAGATGATATACTTAAAGCGTGGGCTGGAGAGACGGTGGCTCAGCTGTTAAAAGCACTGGCTGCTTTTGCAGAGGACCCAGGTTCTGTTCCCAGCACCCACATGGTGACTCACAACCGTCTATAACTCTAGTCCCAGGGGATATGACGCCCTCTTATGGCCTCCTTGGCCATACCACATACGGCAACATGTGGTGTAGATCAGATGACTCTTTAAGGCATGGAGCCTGGCACACTGGAAACTGCAGTGTGGGCACCACTGACCTCAAAACTCCCATCTACATGGTTACTGTTTCCATAAGTATCACAAACCCTACAGGAACCCAAGATTAGGTCACCCTGGGTCTAGTCTATAAAGGTCTATCAAATGCCAATTGTGGGTTCTGGGTATGCAACTAAAGGGATAAATTTCCAATTTCTAACTCAAAGTAGAGCAACAAAAAATTTAAAAACCTTATGCATGCATATATATGCATATATATATATATACTCCACATATATATGCATATATATATGCCAAAAATACTCATTGGAGATCCTCTATAGGATAACAACAACCACACTTAAAAAAGGGGGGGGCAGGAGGAAAGAAAAGGAAATACTGTCTTTCTGCAAGGCAGGGCTCACATGCTCTTGGGGCTTGAAATCCAAATATAATTTGGCAAATACCACACAGCCAGGCACGGTGCTCCATGCCTGCAATCCCGGGACTTGGGAAGCAGAAGCAGGAAGATGGAGAATTTAAAGCCAGCTGGGGCGACATAGCAAGATTCCCTCCGAGAGAAAGAAAGACAAGACCGTGGTGCTAAACGGCTGAGTCAGCAGTTAACAGCACCCAGCTCCTGCAGAAAACCTGAGTTCAGCTCCCTGCACCCACATCAGGGGGCTTGAAACTGCCTAGAACTCCAGCTCCAGGGTGTCCAGGAGCCTCTGGGCATCTGCAGTTACATGTATGTACCCACCCCGACATACATGCCTACATATAATTAAAAACAAAAGTAAATCCTAGAAAGAAAAGACAGAGGGAAGAAACTGTATACACATTACTAATGCATGTGTTACTAATGTAACATATTACTAAATTTCACGTGAATTCTTAGGTTTCTGAAAGCTTTGCTGTTCATTTGGCACAGTGCAAGATTACTGCCATTGTTAATTTGTCAATTAGGTAAACCAAGCAAATAGCAGTGAATGAAACCTCCAAGGCCAATTAACTAACCAGTGTGCATGGATGCAGCCTTCAGAAGGAATGCCCCCAGATTTTACTCATTCACAATGGACAGTCTACTTGCCTAAACTTATCCTTTACATTTAGAAAAATTTGTGGGTTCCCGTCTGCCTGGGGGATTTTTTTTTTATTACTTGTTTATGCAAACAGCAAGTTGCATAAGAGCCTTGCTAGCTTTTTTTTTTCCTTAAATGATTTCGTAGTTTCCTGGTAACCATGCAGTCATCTCTTTCAACATCCTGACATGACATAAAGCTGAGGGCTGAACCACACGTTCACCACACAGACACACACTTGCCTTGAGCCTTTGCTAGGTGAGGTGCTCTGGGGCGGAACGAGCAGCTCCACTCATGAGCAAACAGAACCACTTTCTGGTGATAAATGGCAAGAACTGCTGTGTGTTCCGAGATGAAAACATTGCCAAAGTCTTGCCGCCGGTGTTGGGGCTGGAGTTTGTGTTCGGGCTCCTGGGCAATGGCCTTGCCCTGTGGATTTTCTGTTTCCATCTCAAGTCCTGGAAATCCAGCCGGATTTTCCTGTTCAACTTGGCCGTGGCTGACTTTCTCCTGATCATCTGCTTGCCCTTCCTGATGGACAACTATGTCAAAAAGTGGGACTGGAGGTTTGGAGACATCCCCTGCCGTCTGATGCTTTTCATGTTGGCCATGAACCGGCAAGGCAGCATCATCTTCCTCACGGTGGTGGCTGTGGACCGGTACTTCCGGGTGGTCCATCCCCACCATTCCCTGAACAAGCTCTCCAATCGGACGGCGACCATCATCTCTTGCTTCTTGTGGGGTATCACCATTGGCCTGACCGTCCATCTTCTCTACACGAACATGATGACCCGCAATGGCGATGCAAATCTATGCAGCAGCTTCAGCATCTGCTACACCTTCAGGTGGCATGATGCCATGTTCCTCCTGGAATTCTTCTTGCCCCTAGGCATCATCCTGTTCTGCTCAGCCAGGATCATCTGGAGCCTCCGGCAGAGACAGATGGACAGACATGCCAAGATCAAGAGGGCTATCAACTTCATCATGGTGGTGGCTATCGTCTTCATCATCTGCTTCCTGCCCAGCGTGGCTGTGCGGATCCGCATCTTCTGGCTTCTCTACAAAAACAACGTTCGGGACTGTGATATCTACTCCTCAGCGGACCTGGCGTTCTTCACCACTCTCAGCTTCACCTACATGAACAGCATGCTGGACCCGGTGGTCTACTATTTCTCCAGTCCATCTTTCCCCAACTTCTTCTCTACGTGTATCAGCCGTTGCCTTCGGAAGAAATCACTGGGCGAAACAGAGAATAACCGGAGTACAAGCGTGGAGCTCACGGGGGACCACAGCACAGTCCGAAGTGTCCCAGAGGCGTTAATGACTGACCCCAGTGAGCCATGCAGCCCCTCTTATCTGGCCACAACATCTCGTTAAGCCACTATGCCAAAAAAAGGGGAGGTTGCCACTCAGGCCTGAGCTGTCTGGAGAGACGGTTTGGCCGTTGCACAGAGTAACATCAGGAGACTTGGCTCGCACTTTATTGGAACTTCGAGATCCAGAGAATCTGATTTAGAGAAATGCCGTGGTGGAGTGAGCGGCTTGGTTGCAAGGTGCTGCCATAGAAATCTCAGAGGATCAGGGAGTAAAGTTTCCAGGTGGCGGAAACTTCTTAGTCTCCCAAGCCTGCAGGGCTGAAGAGGACAGAGTCCTGTGGAGTTTGAGCCCCAGACACACCCATCCGTACCTATGGCTTCTTGGCTTCCTTCCTGTCTGCTCAAAGCCTCGGATGGTCCTTCAGCCCCTAGGATCCTACCTAGCCTGTCTGTGGGCTTCAGTGGGGACAAGGAGAGCCAAGAAGCTGGAGAGGACCTCTACCCAGGTGTCAATGAACAAGCCAGTAGGTCACCTGGGTTTTGTGGAACCAGTTCACCTTTCAGCCAGACTTTAGCAGAAATGGAGGAGGGGATGGAGATTCAAAAGCTTTGATTGTTCTTGGAGTCTCCAATGGTGGTAAGAAGGGTTTAGGATAGCCCCAGGAGGGACCGGACTAACAGTTGTTGGAGGGAATTGAACGATCAGCAAGAAATTCAGCCTCGTAGTTCAAAGGCTTGGGGAAGACAGCTGCTTCCCGTCTCTGTTTGTTTTCTTTTTCAAAGGGGTTTAAAAGTGTCCGCGGTTAAAAGGGAGCGGGTGGAATTCCTCCTGGGTTCATTTGCTTGTGTTTCTGTATTTACATCTACCGTTTCAATAAATTTCAACAGGAGACGGTCTGCGGTGGCATTTGTCTGGGTTAGAGTTCACAGCAATGGGTTTATTACTTAAGACCTATATGGGTTATGAACTATATCCTAGCAGAAAAATCCGGTGCGCTGCAAAGCACTGAAGAGCACAGAGCTCTGTCATGAGACAGCTGAGGGGGTGGGGTGGGGGGAAACATAAGGCCGTTGCGTTTGGGGAGGCTGTACAGAAGAGTTTGCAATGGAGTTTCTCCCCCCCTTTACAGTTTGGTGAGTGTTGCTATGAATAGCTGTACATTAAAAAAAGAATCAGACCACAGTGGGATTCTCCCCCGCCCCCAGGAAGAGGAAGGGAGAGCTTCCTATGGATTGGTTTCGGTTCCCAGTTCGGAGATGGAAAGGAGATGTACTGGTTTGAGCCTGCCATGGGTCCAAGTTTCTGTTGTAATTTCATTTCCAGTCTCCGTCCCTCCTTGATCCCTTGGCAAGATGAGACTTCACTTTTCCCTCCTGAGTCAGATGCAGATGATGTCTCAGCCCGGGGTGGGTGGCAGGAAACAAGGGGCAGATGGACGGGTCGTGAGTTCAAGCGCTTGCTTGCAGGTTACTGTCTCTGCTACCTTCTGCTCCTCCAGGTAGGGATTTAAAAGTGGGGGTCGCCTTCTTTACGAAGGTGGGGCTCAGAGCTGAGCAGGGATTTCCCCAACTCAGAGCGTGAGTCACAGGGAAGCCGGTGGTGAAACTCCAAGTCCTTCAGCGGTGGAAGTCAATAGCTTACATTCATTCATCTGGTTTTCATGAAGTAAACAACAAGGGGTGCCAGATGCTGTTCTAGGTGGTGGCAATGCAGCCAGGATCAAGGTGGATAGATGATGGTCTTCTTCTCACTGAACTCAAATTCAAGACAGGGAACAGGCAGACGGTAATGAAGGAAAGATGTAAATGCGAAGCTCGTGGTGTTGTAAAAACAGTCAAGCATGACAACAGTGGGAATGACTGGGGTGGGGATGGCTAGGAAGGCCTCCAGGAGGAAGTGATGTCGAGTTGAGCCAGGATTAGCAAGACGAAGCAAACCATGAAAAAAAAAAATGGGCTCAGGAGGCGAGGTGAGTAAGTGTGTGCAAAGGTCCTGAGGTGACCATGAAGTTGATGAGCACGAATTAGTCTCCCGGAGGCCGCCCTAATCAGGAACCACAAGCTGAGTGTCTTAAAACAATACAAATTTATTCTGTCCATTTTGGGAGGACAGAAATCCAAAATCAAGGTGTTGGCTGGGTTTGGCCCCTTGCATCGGCTCTGCAGGAGTGTCGCCTCGCTCCAACCTCTGTGGCTGCCAGCAAACCTTCTGCTACTTGGCTTGTAGAAACAATAGTCTGATCCCTGCTTGCTGAGATTACAGGCATGCATGTGCCTCCACGCCCAGTTTATGTGGTGCTAGGGATCAGATCTTCATATATGCTAGATAACCACTCTCTACCCACTGAGGCCATCTATACAAATATTGTGCTATTTTTACAAGGGATTTGAGCATTCTTGGGGTTTGGCATCATGGGCGTCCTGGAACCCAGTGTATGAACGCCTGGACGTGTAGCTGCTGACTGGAAAGGGCAGTTATAATTATTTTTTTAAACTGTTAAGTTTTTATGTGTTGTTGTTGTGTATAGGATGTGTGTATTGTGCCTCTGAGGACAACTTCGTGGAGCCAGCTCCCTCCTTCTGTCTTAGCTCAGATTCTAGGGATCAAACTCAGCTCAGCTTGCAGCCATGTGCTCCTCTGAGCCGCCTCACTGACTCCCTCCCCCCTCCCCCCCACCCCCGTCACCCCGTCACAATAATTTATGCGTGTATTTTCTTTTACACTCTCTCTAAATCTATCTTGCAACTGCTTTCTTGACTTTGGGGGTGTGGCAGTTCTAGGGGCCCCGCACATTCCAATGACTCTGAACTTTGTAAAGAGAGACTTCCTTTTAGCTCAACAACCTCTTCCAAACATGGACAGATCACCCCCTAAATTTAGAACCAGAAACCAGGGGTTCAAGACCATGCCTGTTTCTGATGTCAGGAACTCTCCTCCCTTCCAGATTTATTGCACTAGACACTCCCCTACCTCGCTCTGGGGCCACACTTAGTGTAGGGGACTCTGAACAGCATCCAGCATTCTAATGACAGCACATCCTGGCCCTTCAACTGGGGCTCAGTTTAATATTCAAAACACTTCCTGAACGTGGTCTGGACCTGTGCTGGTTGCACTGTTGACAAGTCTCAGCTGTCCACACAGATGACCTGTCCAGGGGCCTCTGGCCTCATCCCCTGCCCTTGATTTGGCTTCTGTTATTGGTGATACAGCTAAGGGAACAGTTCTTCCAGGTACCTCAGACAGTGAAAGCATTTGGCAACGTCACAGAAATGTACCAGCAGCAAGGTCATCTCCGGCTTGACCATCTTTTGGTTCAACTGGTGATGTCTTCACATCGGAATAAGGTTGTACCTCTAGAATAGACCTGAGGTCTACTCAGGAGGCTGAGATAGGAGGATGTCTTGAGCCCAGGAATTTGGGGCCAAGTTGATCAACATACGAGAAGACCTTGTCTCAAAACACACACACACACACACACACACACACACACATACACACACGGCTCAGTTAGTAAGATGCCTGAGAGAGCTAGGTATGGTGGTACACATCTTTAATGTCAGCCCATTTAATCCCAGGGAGGCAGAGGCAGGTGGAGTCTAAGGCGAGCCTGGTCTACATAAGCGAGTTGCAGGCCAGCCAACCCGGCACATTAGTGAGACTCTGTCTCAAAAAACAAAACAAAACAAAACAAAACAAAACAAAAAAACTCAAATCAAACCAAACTAAATAAAACAAAAAACAAACCAACAAGAAGCTAGGCTCAGCAGCACACATCTGTAATCCTCGGGCTGAGACAGCAGAAACACATGGATCCCTGGCGTTTACTGCCCCCACCCCTCAAGCCCAGCGGCACTGAGAGCTCCAGGTTCATTGAAAGATTTTGTGTCAAAACTAAGAAGGCTATTGAGGAAGGACGCTCTCCATCAACCCCTGGCCCCAGCATGCTCCTGAACATGTGGACTCACCCATACATACATATACACACACACACACACACACACACACACACACACACACACACACACACGCGCGCGCGCGCGCGCGCACACACACACACACACACGCGCACGCGCGCACACACACACACCTATAAAAGCCCCTACAAACTGGAACGAGCAGTTCCAAAGTTTATGCTTATGGATTTTATTGTGTGTGCCTGGATAGGGTCGGAGGACAGCTCTAAGGAGTTGATTCTCTCCTTCCACCATGTCGGTTCCAGGGATCAAACTCAGGTCATCAGGCTTGGCAGCAAGTGTCCCTCCCTGAGCCATCCTCCTGCCCTGGAACAGACTTTTGTTGTTGGGGTTTTGTTTTGTTGTGGTTGTTTGGAGACACCGTTTCTCTGTGTAGCCCTGGCTGTCCTGGAACTCTCTCTATGGACCAGGCTGGCCTGGAACTCACAGAAATCCACCTGCCTCTGCCTCCCTGGGATTAAAGGCATACACCACCACTGCCCAGCTCAGATTTTTTTTTTTTTTTTTTTTTTAGTGAAATTCTTTGGTGACTGAGTCTGGAGCTGTTCATGTTAAACAGGCAGACTTCCTGAGAAGAAATTACATTATAGTAATAGGAAAGTAGTGTTTGTTACAATAATTTAATGCAAGGGTCCTTATGCTGCAAATAGCTGCAACATTTTCCTGCTGTGCAGCTGTGTCCTCCAGCTTGAAACATGACATTGAGGGGGAATGGGGGGTGCTCACTGAACGCACAAGAAAACAGCAAACTCCAGACAGCTGTCTCTGGGGATCTCTATATAAACAGTAAATACTTGCTGTGGAGGGGAGACTCTTCAGTGGAACTGCCTGTAGATTGGGCTTGGAGCTCCAGAGAGAATTTTTGTGAGCCGTATGTACCATGCTGAGGCAGACTTTACAGTGATACAGCTGCCTTTTATCCTGCTCTGCTCCTGAGAGTGATCTCTAGAAACCCACTGTTTCACCGAGCTGGACTTGAGCAGAATCGGAATTGCTTTGGTGTCCGTTCACAGTGTCTTAGCTGAGGTGAGTGGACATTTCTCTCCATGGTCTCAGGAAATTCATGCAACTTCAGATTAGGTTGCCCAAGACGTTAAAAGTAGAGAAGAAGGATGCTTGGGAGAAAATTGAGAATACTAAACCAGGCAGGATGTGGGAGCAGGAAAATGCGTAGTTCCAGCACTTGGAAGGGTCAGGAAGAGGATCATGAGTTCAAGATCTGCCTGGACTACCCGGTGTGTTTAGGGCCACATGGTGAGTCTCTATCTAAAGAAGTATAAACCAGGCACGGGCAGCAAAGGGCCGGGACCAGGTCCTTCACCTCACTCTTAGCCATGAATGAAACTCAACCTATCAATGCACATATCAGTCAAGTCAGATTTTCGCACAGGAGAAACCACTGATTCCTAATCACTGTTTAGAAAATATTATAAGGGGCCAGTGAGATGGTTCAGCATGTAAGAAGGCTTGCTGGGCCAGCCTGATGGCCTGAGCTCAACCTCTAGGACCCACATAAAAGAGCTGGCTACGGTGGTGCGCATCTGTAATAGCAACACTCCTGCAGCGAAATGGGAGGCAGGGAAGCTCATGGGCCAGTTAGCCTGGAGCAAGAAGCACGTCAGAAACATGAAAGAGACTTCTTCAACACAGTGGAAGGAGAGAACTGACTCCCTAAGGCTGTCCCTAAGCACAAAAGTGCTCCGTCACACCCACATACCCACATGCACACTCTCACACCACACAAAACAATAATTACTTTAAAAAAATATTACAAAGACAGGAGCACTGCTCATGAACAGGGATGTGTGTATATGTATGTGCGCATGTGTGTGTGTATGTGTACGTGTGTGTATGTGTGTGTCCGTGTATGTGTATGTGTGTGTTTTAGCTTGTACGCTTATTTATTGTAATTCAGAGGTTCTGTCCTAGCGGTTCAGGAGTACAGGGCAAGTGGTCTACCACTGAGTTACATTTCTAGACCTGAGTTTTACATTTTCATCGGGGACTATAGGGGAGACACCTTCTCCCAGTCAACAGAGGTAGTCACAGCTTCAGCTACTCTAAGTTGGGGTCCTGGGGATCGTGATAGGTGCTGGGCATGCCGGGCAAGGTTTATATGATGTTTATATGATTCTTACCACCTATAATCTGGAAGGGGCACTGGCAGTGGTGGGTGGACCTGGTGGCCCCCGAGGTGACCCTACTATAGAGGCTGAGTGGTGACAGAACACTAGGGAGGCCCCAGATGCTAAAGGACACAACCAGCCTTCACCCACTGGCCCAGCATTCTTAGAAGAGCGAAGGGTCTCCAGGCCATCTTGGTTTCAGCTACAGCATAAATGGCATTTTAAAAGTAGTTTGTACAAAGACATGCTCTCTGCCGGGTGTTCCTCGGGTCAGGTGAAAGGGAACTCTCCACTTCACCAGCATGGCTGGGCTTTCAGCCAAGCCCATCTCAATTCTCTGCAAAAACTCTGCCATGTCAGCCATGCTGCAAAGCTGTTCCTACCAACCACACCCACCCACCTTTGGGAGTAACGCACATTGAGCCTGCTCAAACCATTCACCCGTGAGCTTCTAGACATGTGGTCATGAGCCCAGAGAAGACCTTCCTGGAGAATGAAGGTCTTTGGGGTGTTATGTACTGCTTCATAAACTTGGGACAAACAAGGGATGGTTGGTAAAATGCTTGCCAGGCAAGCATGAGAACCCAAGTTTGGTTACCAGAACTCACCTAAAAAGCTAAGCATGGCCGGGTGGTGGTGTTGCACGCCTTTAATCCCAGCACTCAGGAGGCAGAGTCAGGCTAATCTCTGTGAGTTTGAGGCCAGCCTGGGTTACAGAGTGAGTTCCAGGACAGGATCCAAAGCTACACAGAGAAACCCTGTCTCGAAAAACAAAAACAAAAACAAAAACAAACAAAAAAAAAAGCTAAGCATGGTGGCACCCACTTGTAAGCACTTGCTGGGGAGGTGAAGACAGGCAGATCCGTGGGGCTTGCTAGTTAGCTAGACTTGCCTACTTGTCCAGTTCCAGCCCGAAGAAGAGACCCTGTCTCTGGAAACAAGATGGGGACTGGGGAGATGGCTCAGCAGGTGAAGGTGCTGGCCACTGAGCTGGGAGACCCAAGTTCAGGCTCTAGAACCTGCTGTAGAAGGGGAGAACCAACCGCTACCTAGGACCAACAGGTCCTGTGACCTGTACAGGTGCTCAGTGGCACTCATATCCACTCATGTGCACATGCACACACACACACACACATGTGCACGCACGCGCACACACACACAAGTACATAACTAAATGTAAGAAAAATTAAAAATAAAATAAAACAAGATGGACGGCTCCTGAGGAGAGACACCTGAGGTTAAACTCTGGCTTCCACATGTGCATGCACACTCATACATCAGTGCACACTCATACATCAGTGCACACTCATACATCAGCGAACACACATACATCAGCACCCACACATACATCAGCGCACACACATACATCAGTGCACACTCACACATCAGTGCACACACATACATCAGCACCCACACATACATCAGCACCCACACATACATCAGTGCACACACATACATCAGTGCACACACATACATCAGTGCACACACATACATCAGTACCCACGCATGCAACTACTCCCATACACACAAAGACAGACAGACAGACAGACTGACAGAAAGTTCGGTCCCTTCCTTGTCTTCGATGACCAAAAGAACATGACTATTTCATAACCGGTGCTGGATTCTCTTCGGGCCGCATTGTAACATTTGCCTGCACTCTGTCCCTTCAGGGAAAAGGAGCTGGCCTGGGGCATCACAAACATCGGGGCCTGACCTAAGGTCCGCAGTCCCACGGCCCTGTGTCAGGAAAGGAAAGTTCTTCTGGGCTCTCAACAAATATTGATACACGCAGAGCCCTGACCACACCCAGACGTGGGTTTACACTGGAAACAGCACCTGACATCCTCAAGGCAGGTCGGCAAAGAAGAGAGCGAACTCTGTTGATGTCATCGGGTTGAAAAGCAGCTGGTTCCTTCTTGGCATTTGCAAAATATATGACACTTTGGGGGAGGGAAAAGGGTTTTGATGGGGTGACAGGAGAGGAGGAGTCCTGCTCAGTATCGCCATCATTTGATCACCCTGGGTCATCACAGCGGAGATTGGCTTTCTGGTATCTGGTGGGTCCCGTGCTCAGCTCAGAGAAAGGCCTCCGTTTAAGCCTAGCTTGGTGATTTCCTATAACGATGACATAATGGGGAAGGTGCAGTTTCCTGTTTCACAGAGAAGTCCACCGAGGGCCTGGGGAGTTTGAGTAACTTATCCAAAGCCATACATCTGGTCCATGATAAACCAGGAGAGCAAACACAAGCATCTCACTCCACGGGCTTTGTTTTCAAGGCTCTGAGCACATAGGAAATGGGAGATGGACAGACAACAGGAACTGGAAAACGTAGGTTGAAACGTTGACCCACAAGGGGGTAGGGGGAGTCCATTATTTTTTAGAACTTCCAAGGTTCCCAACCTTTACGGCCTCAGGCCCCTCCCAGGATGCCTGGCACAGTTCCTAGAACTTAGAGGGTGTTCTAGAACGGCTGGTTCCCTTCCCCAAGCCTGGCTCTTGGATGACCTTGGTCCTCTTTCTTAGTGCATTTGTTTCTTTTTCTTTTCTTAAAATGTTTCTTAGCCGGGTGGTGCTGGCGCACGTCTTTAATCCCAGCACTCCGGAGGCAGAGCCAGGTGGATCTCTGTGAGTTCGAGGCCAGCCTGGTCTACAGAGTGAGATCCAGGACAGCTAGAGCTATACAAAGAAACTGTCTAGAAAAACCAGTTTTTTTTTTTTTTT
>CABHPH010133734.1:0-14824 GCA_902168325.1 Peromyscus nudipes
CGCCTTTAATCCCAGCACTCAGGAGGCTAAGGCAGGCGGATCTCTGTGAGTTCGAGGCCAGCCTGGGCTACCAAGTGAGATCCAGGAAAGGCGCAAAGCTACACAGAGAAACCCTGTCTCAAAAAACCAAAAATAAAAAAAAAAGTAAAACCTAGAAATAACTGCCACAATATGAGAATATTTTCAAGAGTCTTATGTTAGATGGCATTCATTCTATAAAGTCCAATTTATATATTAGTCCCTCTGGTTCAATTTATGTCCTAGTCTACCAATGGTAGAGCACGTGTTCAGCATAGGCAAAGCTCTGAATCAGATCCCAGGAGAAGAGAGGGCAACAAAAAAGACAAGACAAAAGATTGTGCATGAACCAGAAAGTACTTGTAAGTCAGAAATGTTCTGATTTTAAATTTCAATTTCAATGGGTAAAACAAGATGTGCCAAAAGCAATGCACTGGTTAATTTCAAGGATATTATACATGTTAACAAATACTTAGATACAAGCATATTCACCATAGCCAGTCCACAAGACTGGTACAATCTAATCTAGAAGACAGACAGTTAAATAAATGAAATATGCAACACTAAAGTGACTGTGCTGAGAGCAGAGAGCAACTAGTCAGGCAGTTTTAGAGCAAGGAGGACTTGGCCCAAACTAAGAGCACCTGTACACCTGGTGGATATGCTCTACCCTGGTCAGCCAATAGACCCAAAAAGCCATATAGCAGTTTTATGGACTATTTCTGCTACATCATAGGAACTGTCTTCTCACTTAAGCTTTCTATAACAAAATTTCTAAGACTTGGACTTCTAATGATCCATAAATTTCATTCTTTGAATTTGTAAGAAAAGAATCTGGAACCACTCATTCAGTGAACATTTTCTGGGGCTGTGAGATTCCAGCACCTTGACTACTGAGTTTAAGCCCACTTGAAATAAAAGAAAAGGGCTCCATCAAATGCAAAGACCCCAGTTTTATGACATTAAAGCAGAGCCTGCAAAGTGTATCCCAAAGGCTAGTAAGCCTGTGCCATTTGTTTCTACCAGCAAATTACACTAGGACCTCACCATTCCTATTTGTTTTCCTATGGTCTCTGGCTGCTTCGGTATTACCAGAGTTGAGTAGAACCAACACACTGTATCTTCAAGGTTTTAAAAACTTTATTATCTGGTCCTTTACAGGGGGAAAAAAAGCTACTTCTTAATGTAGAAGATGTTAAAAACTAGGGGCTACAGCCAGAAATAGGGCATCTGTATCACCTCCTCCAACGCTCAGGAAAAATTACAGAAGGGGGGTGTGGTATTAAGAGCCATAGAAGTAGGGGAGAGGTGTGGAAGGCTGACTTCTGAACATAACAGCTGCAGCACTCTGGCACTCACAGCAGATGTAATTACCTGCAGAAGATCTCAAGATTGGGATTAACAACACACACTGTCATGGAGGGGAGAGGAGATAATAAGGCCTCACCCCTCCCTATGACATTTTCTTCTGTGGTGTAGCCAATGGTATAAAATACTTGTTCCTGCAAACAACTCTAATGAAACTCACTGAGTTAAAAAAAAAAATTCAAAAACAAGATATGAAAATAGATGGGGACTAGCTGAAAAGATAAAAGAGCTTAATGGGAAATGGAGGGAGACAAAGGACAAAGGAAGCTAGCAGGGAATGAGTATGATGGAAATACATTATACATATGTATGAAAATGTCATGATCAAACTCATTATTATGTGCAATTAATAGATGCTAACATTTTTTAAAGCTAGGAGCTGAAGATACAGCTCAGTTTTGAGGGCTTGCCTATTATACGCAATGCCCCACGTTTAATTCCCAGTACCACGAAAAAGGAAAAAAAGATTGCAAAATAATGTTCATTGTTGCTTGCATATATGTGCACATATCCATACTATATTATTCATAGAAAACCATAAAGATATATAACAAATACTCAATTTTATTCTTTCTATAGCATGAGATTATGACTCATTTCACATTTCTGTATAATTTCTCTTTTTCATCTTTAAGGAGGAATTTTTTAAATGTTTTTATGCAAAGTAAAGAAACTTGCAACAGAACAACCTGGGTTTTTATTTCAGTTGTCCTATTAATTATCTGGATGGTGCTGAGTACAGAAATGGGAGAGAAAACTGAACAAGTAATGATAGTCAGTAGTTCCTAGTTTATATTACTGTATCATGCCCACAATAACCTTTACTTGTATTGTTATATTTATTTTACAAGTATAAAAGCTGAGCCTCCATAAAGTAATTGGTTCAAGCTTCCTCCACTTAGTAAATGTGAGTACAGAGTAGCTCTATGAAACTCTAGGGTCTAGATTCTTTCATAATTACAACAGATTTCTTAACCTGAATTTTGTCTGTAAAATAAAGGTTGTGGTAAGTTATTTTTAAAATTCTTTCCATTCGACACTTTTATAATTGTAAATAAGGAATTTTCTTATGTTCTTCTTCAAGACAGGATCTCACTACCTAATCCAGTCTGGCCTGGTACTCCCTTGCCTCAGCCTAAATGTTCAGAGTGCTGGGATTACTGTCATGTACGACCACAGAGAGTCACATTTATGAATTTTCTATGAGACCATTCACACTTACTCTAAACAGTGGCCATCAAGTAGGAACAAGTGAGAGTGACTAACTATAGGCAGTCTCTATCACAAGAACAAGAAAACCTTTTCACAACTGTTGTACTGAACAAGCAATGAAGTATAGTTGCTGGCTGTCAATTTTTGTGCTGATAAGTGCTATTTAGAAAGAAAAACTGCCAGAGCAAATAGCAACTGGTTGTTATTGCGTAACTGACTGTTGCTTCCATGGTAAGAGGGCAGTTCCTGAGGTCACAAATAACTGAAAGAGAAACAGCAAGATCGACAATCATCCAAAGAAATAAACCAAAGCAAAAGAAGAAAAGAATATTAAGATAAGATATTATTAAGTAAGCTTTCTCATTTGACTATCAGCAAACACTCCTCTTATCATCACCAACCAATGCCTTCTGAGTCTCCCTCAAAGGTTTCAACTGGAGTAAAAGAATACGATGAGATTCACACTATGGCATTGCTACTCTTACTTAGACAATGTACAGTAGATCAAGTCTTCCCTACCTTGCTATTCCAGTGTTCTCTCTCTCTCAACCAGTGGACATTCTTACCAACTCCTTTTCTATGCCTTTGATTTGGATAAGTGAAATTCTTATTAGAAATAGCTATGTTATATCTGCAACGTCTGTGAGTTCTAAAATGAAATTTTATGTGTAAGAAAGAGGATTTGGACAATGCTTTTAAACTACTTGGCACATCTTTTTTTTTTAAAATAGAATTGAATTTCTTTTTTATTTCAGGTAAATTAAATTACTTGTTTAAATTTCCTTCATTCAGTTAATGCCCAAGTTACAATGATAAAGCAGATTTCAAACACTCTTAACCAATGAGGACAATTGAGTAAGCATTTCAAAAATTTAAATGTTGATGATGTTTAGGCAAATAACAATTTTTATAATGTGGAAAAACAACACCCCCCCACCCCACCCCCCTCACACACAAATAAAAAACCCCTATAAATCCTTTCTTACTCTGGCAATATCACACTGAAGCTCAGACATGATGTTTATGTTTGCTTTACTGCATTCTACTGCCCATCCTAGCCTTTGCTTTCTCTGAGATGTGAAAAAAGTGGTGGGAACCATCAGCAATAGAACTTCAGCCTATAATCAGGTCCCTAATAATTTTATCTTTTCTTGTTAACAAAAAAAATGCAAATAACAAAGACAACAAAGGGACTTAGTGTTGGGGTCTGCCATGAATACTAAAGTGGCCTGGGGGTGTGGTTCATCAAGTGAAAATAAACCATTCAAGTCACCCACATCAAGAAGAAAGTTTGGGAACAACTAGGCCAGTGTTTGCATTTGGAGCTCTGGAGTCAGGAGAGTAGGATTTCCCTTGACTCTGCTTAACTTGGGCACCAGAGACAACCTACTTAATCTCTCCTTTAGGAAATGTAAACTAAGTTTCTCCAAAGAACAACCCCCACGATATTTAACAGTACATTTGATCAGACTTTAAAATTCGAACTTGCCACTTTTCATGATCAGATTTCACCATTATTCTAAGAGAGATGTTGCGAAAGAGTAAAGTGCCCATCTTCAGAAAAATAGCTGCACTGGCCAAGAGCAAAGTTGCAAAAGGACAAGCACAAATTACACACCTAGTTAACTTTGATTTTTGAATGAAACAGAGTTGGAAACTGGCTCCAAATGCCAAGTGAATGGACACTATAAACGAAAGCTTAATATACATCAAACTCCAAGGAATGAGGCTGCCAATGTTCAGAAGCTCCATTTAACTGGCTTTTAATTAAGGCACTTAAAATCCTAACCCAAGGGTTTCGCTGTTAAGGCTGGCTCTAAAATGTAGATATAGGTTATTTAGAAAGAAAATACTAGGAACACCTTAGGATTATCACTTGATATATTATTAAAATGGGAAAAAAATTAATGACATAATTCATTAAATAAGTACACATTCTAAACAAACTGTCTGAAGTCTCCTGTTAAAAAAAAATTACTCCTATTTATTCATTAACAAAGCTATTCCTTAGCTCATCCCCGCCATAACCTGCTCTATTCAAAAACCATATGGGAAAGGACATAAAAAACCGCCACAAACCATGGACTTCTGGTATTAGTGCTACACACAGCATACCCCTATTCATTATTCTACCTCCCTTGTTTAATCTATCATTAAGATTCAGTGACCCTACACTAAATTTAAAGCAGATCCTTCCTTCCTCCCATGCCTAAATTCACATACTTTTCTAGCTGGGGATGCCCTCAAGTATTAACAACTCTACGGGGTTTCTCTAATCTCAGCTCTGAACTATGTCATGCTATAGAACCAAGAAATTGCTGTTTTACATCTCTAACTATGGAAGCTCCATAAAAAATGACCATATAATTTACTTAATAAGATAAAGAAAGAAAATCACAACTTATTATTTTTTCACTGTATATGACAGAAGAGGCACATGGAGACATTATCATGTTGTCTTTATAAGTAAGGCATTACTTCAACTATATCTAGAGTTTTAAATAATGGTGAAATTTTCAGGGGTTGACCATCTTGATAAATAATAAAGCAAAAAGAAGGAAAAAATGCTGATCTAAATACACACTTGATAAATATACAGGGGAAATGAGATTTTTAAGAAATGTTAGTATTTTAAGGATAAAATTCATTTTTAAAATATAAATAAAAACCTCTAATGACAATGAGATAAGACAAAGGGTAGAGTTACATAGATGATAGATACTCTATTAAAACTACGAGAACTTTCTATGATGGCCTAAGTCCTTTTTATTGTGCTATCCAAGGAAATGGCTACAAGCCACATGCAGCTACTGAGCACTTAAAATGTAGATCATTATATTGAGTGACAGAATTTTTAACTTTTCAAGCTGTTTAATTAATTTAAACTTAAATTGCTGCTGATGGCAAGTAGCTTTCCTATTGTACTACATATTAAAACGACGTAAGAAAGTAGATCATCTAGGACAACATAAAATTATGCCTGGGTGAGACTGATACACTTTACCTCATTCTTATTTCTTTATAGTCTCTGCTATATCAAAAAGTATAAATCATATAGCTAAATTATTTTTTCATAGTGACACTTTATTTTTTAATAATTTAAGGTCTGTCTAAGAACTATCAATGGAAGTATTTAGTACTCCAAAATTGAAGAGAAATTTCAAAATGCAAATAACTTTGAAAAAAGTCAAAGCAATAATGAGTTATACTATAATTATTAAATAGTCAAGATGGCAGAGTTTCTTTTCAGTGTGACTTAGGTAACTGCCACATTATTTAACCTAGAAACTAAGTTTTCATCAATTCCTCCACTCCAGAAACAGTTACCTGAGGATTGTTATAGAGTAATTTAGAAGCTACCGCAATAAATAAAATGTGTATTCCTGGCAGGTTGGTTTTTGTTGATCTACAGAGTAAGAATTGAAAATATTCTTGGGGGACAGGAAAGAGGGCAGAATCCTTCAGGTATGCACGTGTCAGGCTTAGAGGGATGGAAGGTGTAAGGGTACCGTAGTCACCACCAGTCTAAAATTCAAACCCCACCTTATTCAGTCACTCTTACCTAAGTGCCTTCAGGACCGCAAAGAAAATGCAAGGATGTCTGGAGAGCAAATCTCTTCTATTCCATTAAGTAACTTAATGTAGTTAGAACAAAAATATGTAAATAGTTGCTCACAATATGCATACACAGGGTTTTTTAAATAAATAGGTAAATTTAAAAAAAAAAAAAGGAAATGAGAAAAACTATAGATGGGACCAAAAGCAGCACTTAAGAATTAATACCAAACTTCTGCCTCTAGGGAGATGGAGAAAACTCAGTGGTTAAGAGCATGTGCTGCTCTTGCAGGCAGGACCCATATCAGACAGCTAACAATTGCCTATAACTCCAGCTCCAAAGGATCCCACACCGCTGGTCTCCAGGAGCACCTGCACTCATGTACACATTCCCATACACATAATTAAAAATAAATGAGCTTTTCTGAAATAAAAAATCTGCCTCCTTACACAAAGTAGATCATCACTTTATTAATCTTTAAAAACTAAAACCCACATAAATTAGGGTGATTACTATGTATCAATAAATTAGTGTATATTTCTTAGGGATAATATATACAGATATTACTAACAAGTGCAAAGAGAATTTCCCCTTGGACTTACAAACTGAACACTCAGCCCCAGCTTTATCAAGCACATTCACTTGAGTGTTAATAATTCATGAGCATCCATTCAGTTGTCCAGCCAGACAACAAACGTGTATTGAATATCTAATGTAAAGAGGGAATAATCTACAGTAATGACTAAGACAGAGTTTCTGCCTTCATGGAGTTTATATTCATTCAGTATGTGTATGTTATTAAGGAAGAACAAGTGGGAGTGGGTGGAGCAAATTAACTTAAGAAGGAAGTGACACAAAGAATGGTAATAGATTCCTTCTAGTTGTTTTCTATGTAAAATAGGTTGAAATCTTGATAAAATGAACAAAGTAGGCAGAGAAAACATGAAATGTAAAGGATCTGTCAGGTACTTTACATATATTTCTATATTATCTGATTAGATCAATGCAGCCTTTATTCTTTCTTTACAAAATAAACAGGACCTAAATGCCAAGTAACTAGCAAAAGTATTATCCAAAAGGCAATGTACAGGTCACTGAGGCATTTTGTACTTTACTGTATCATAAAACCTCCCTTGATTTGTTTTTCTGTAATCATTTCCTCATCCACCACCCCCATCCTAACCACACTCCCTACCCAAGAAATGTTATTCATCCTGTTCCCATCCTTGGTAAACTCTTCCTTCATAGATTTGGGGCACGCATTAGTTATATGAGACTAAATAATCATAAATTCCAAATTACTGTCATGTACAAATTAATAAAGTTTACTCTGCTGATAGCTAACTCAAAGGGATATTTCAGAGATTCTGATCAAAGATATCTTGTCTTCAAACACAGTTGGGTGTTGTTTGTATGTTTTTTCTCAAGTGAATAGATATTGTCATGCATTCCAAAATAAATGGAAAGTCCATTTGATCATATTTTTGTCATGTTTCACTGCATTATGCCAGTACTGAGTAAATTCAATTATGTCAGCCTGGCAATCACATCCAATGAAAGCCAGGTTATTCTGAGCACTGGTCTCTAACACCTCAACATTACAGCTCATCCTCTATGCTGTACATGGTAAAAGAAAAGATGATGGTAGCAGATGTTACTATTGCCAAGCTACAGACAGCTTAACCTCTAATCTTGTGCATTTCAGGGTGATACACTTGTGTATTTTCTATACTTTTGTATGTATACAGTTCTTTCCTTCAACTAGACAACAACCATCAAGCATTTCCTAAGTTCCAGATTCTCTTACAGTTACCAGTGCAGCAATCTCAAAGGTGAATGACTAGAACTACCAGACAAGTAACAAATACAGTGAAATGTGATGGGAAAATGCCCAGTATTACTTTCAAGAAAACGTATTGGTTTGTTAGGGGCTATTATCAATTGATGACCATGTCCTATCTAAGACCACTCAAGACCAGCCAACTGCTGCTATAAAAGCTCTGGCTTCAGCTCCACCAAAACTTTTTGGTTCTTTAAGATAAGTCAACAGATCTAGTTTTGATTAGTTGTTTTTGTTTTAAAAGTGAAATATTCAGTTTTTTAAATATTGGCAACAGTTCAAATGTATCTCCAAGCAGCGGCAAACAATAATCTTGCATTGACAGTTTGCAAAACCCTGTAGGAGACATAAAAACAGATAAAGATGTGATCTCTTTGCCTTACAGGAACTCACAGTCCACTAAAAATTACACCCAAAACCAAATACATATGATACAGTGTGACAGTTAGAATGCTAAAGACATCAATAAGGTATTAGGTGGCACAGAGAAGAGCAACTATAATAACCGCAGCTCCCATTTATTGAGTGCCAGGGCATTGATCCAGGTACTTTGCACATTTCATGCTCACATCATTCTTGGGGGTTCTGCCTGCATATATGCCTGCAAGGGGAACCTGGATTATTATGTCACAAACGTGACTTGAACTTTATTCTTTCTAACTTCAAAAATCTGTTTTCTCCTAACACATCACAATACCACACCGTCATTCCAAATAAGTGTTAGTTTTCTAAAGATCAATCATAGAAACATTTGAAAACGAAAATAATTTCTTTTTATTCAACTTGTTTTGGAAGAAATATTTTACATTCTATAAAGCATTACTTAATATTTAACTTTAGACATTATTGTTTGAATTATAGTTGAGATCCTAAAGGGTTAAATAGCTGCATATATTCAATATGCATTAAAACTTATTAACTAGTTTATTTAGCAGACACAATTAAGTAACACTTCCTACATCTAAGTACGCTTCTAAGCAATTTATAGATTAAACAACTATTTCCATACCATTTATAGATTAGGCATCTAAGATACAGAAAGAGTATAAAATTTACCTAAAGGTGAAACTATTTTATTAAGATAAAGCCTCCTCATTCAATTTCTTGTAATTAAGAAAAGTAAGACAATGTGCCACTCTCGCCTTTCAACTAGGCAAACCTAAATACAGTTACATGCTCTGCTGTTGGTAAGAATAATATAGTATAAATAAAGAGCCTACTCACAGATTGCTGGAGGATAAAGAAATAGGCAAACTTTCTTTGAGAGGCAATTAGGCAGTATCAAAATAATATGAATGTGCCCTTCAATCTACCCACTCCATTTCTATGTACTTATCTTTAAAAACTCCATAAAAGCCAGGGTGTTATTCGTGTTTTAATTTTTAAGATTTATAAGTTCCTGAGTCATTTACATAAAAATGTTATTCATATATTTTTGGGATAATTTTTAGAAACCACTGTGATGGAAATTTTGTTGTTACACTTTTTTTTAAAAGATTTATTTATTATGTATACACGGTTCTGCCTGCATATATGCCTGCACGCAGGCAGAGGGCATCACATCTCATTACAGATGGTTGTGAGCCACCCTGTGGGTGCTGGGAGTTGAACTCAGGACTCTGGAAGAGCAGCCAGTGCTCCTAACCGCTGAGCCGTCTCTGCAGCCTGTTGCTACACTTTCTGTTATCAATCTGAACTTATGTGACAATGTTCTTACTTCTGTTTATATTAACTTTAGAACAGTGAGTGCTGTGAAGCCAATCTGACCAAACACACTAACTACAGGAGAAAACACCAACCCCATTTCCATAGTTTAAGACTACTTCATAAAGCTGCTATCCATTCAAAACTAACAACTGACTTCAAGCCCTTCATTGCTCCACTCAGTTTTGACCATGTAACTTTTTTCTACAGCCTATACACTTCACAAAACCCACAATTTTTATGAGCAAAACACGTGGAAGCGGGCAAGAACTGAACAATCTATAAAGCAAAATTAGTTAATATTTTAAAAATAATTTTTATATACCAGATCCTTTATGTAACACTATGACGACCGATACACAGTATTTAACCACTACTACATGTGGCAACAAAATCACTGATGAAGCCAGTTCTGTTTACTTAAAAGGAATAGATATAAGATTCAAATTATCAACCTTGTTCATTGCTTTATTGATTTAACTAACCATCCAATCCCACATGCTTTCTTACACCAACACATACCCCAGCAACCCTATTAAAGAGATGGCAATCCCTCCCCCCACCCCCTGCTTTACAGATGATAAAAGCAGCACCTACAGATTTGTGCAACTCAGTTATTTAACAGACAATGAAAAGATAATATAACATAAATGAAACTATCTCTATACACAGTTTTCTTTCATTTCAGAAATAGAATACTACCATTTGCTCAATTATTTATATAAAAAATCTATAAATCATCATCATGCTCCCTTGATCTTCCTATCCACCTATTTGCATCCATAACAAGACCTCTATCGTCTCCCAGCTGGAATATAACACTGTCTCAGTGATCTCTGTCACTCACTTTTGCCTCCCACAATCTATATACAACAGCATTTTTTAAAAACACACCAGGATAGTGTGATTTCCCTATTTAAAACCTCTAAAGGCATCCTACTACACTTAGAATGATCTGACTCACTCCGTCTTTCAAAATTAATAACATCATTATCCTCCTTCGCCACCAGTTATTTGTTTAAAGATAAATTCATGACAAAAGCTGATTCAGTTAATTCATCGTCAAGATTTTTCATGTAATAGAAAATGCAAATTTTAAATGGCACTACTAACATTACAAACCGCAGAAGAAAGACACTATTCCCACTGTATGTAGCTGCTACTGCATCTCACTGTAGATACAGTGACAAGAAAACTAGCTCAAAAGAAGAAACCAGCAAACAGCTTATTCTGCTTAGCAATAGATTTATGTTGCACTATTTATTATTCAAACATTTTAAAACTTAAAAAAATAAACTGTCATGTGTCAACAACTCTATAACAGATAGACCTTTAAGCCTTCCCTCAGCCATATAAGTAAAACTAACCTCAATCCTCATTATCTACCACTAGGTTTTTGTTACAGACTGGTTTAGATTTAAAGTACCCTTCCAAAGGCTCAGGTAGGGAAGGCCTTGTCTCGAACACAAGCCATACTTGAAGGTCAGGTCCAGAAGACCTGAATCATGAGGGTTCTGTCTTCACCAATGGATTAATCCTGTGATGGAGTCAAATTTTAAACAGACTTCTGGGAGGACTCGAATTGTTGAAGGTAACGCCTATTTGGAAGAAATCCATCAAAGAGGGTGTCTTGAAGAATGTCTTGCCCTGGCCCCATTCAGCCCGTTTCCCAGGCACCACGAGGTGAGCAGTTTTGATCTGCAATGTACTCTCCAGCATGGTGTTGTGTTTCCCATAACCTTAGAAACAAGGTGAAAATGGACTAAAATCTCTGAAACTATGAACCAGCATAAACCGTTCCTTCTTTTAAGTTATTTTCTAATGCCTTAGTCATGATGAAAAGTCTAACAGAGGTACTTACTAATTCATCTTTAATATGTTTACCTCCTCGGAGAAAAATTCTACCTGCAAATCATCTATTTGCTGTAAGCTGCTAAACTAGGTGCTCAGCACGCAGCAAGAGACCTTACCACTGAATATTTCCTTTCTGTAGTCAGCTCTTAAGGGAAAAGTCAAGAGGAAAAAGAAAGTCATTTTTTTTCCCCCTCTGGAGAGGGCAGGCTTTGAGAGTGGCCTTAAGAGCTGTTCTTAAAACATGGAGGATAAAAGCAGCTGAAAAAGAAGTTCATAAAACACGCAGATACAAACAGAATAATCATCATTGATTTATAGATGGAAGAGGCCAGAACCAGGGACCAAGGGGTGCTGAACACCCTCTCTTGAGGAATCCACACCATCATTCCTGAACCTGCCCATTCCTTTCTCTCTCCTCTTCTCCTTCCTCCCTATCTTCTTCATCTTCCTTTCTCTGCTTAAGTCTGCATTAAAAGATTTTCCTAATTTTTATTTTAATATTTTTAAAAGTGAGTGCTTTTATTTTCAAGTATTGTGTTAAGTTTTAATTGCATTAATATAATTATTTATAAAAGAACATACTGAGATACATCACCATCTCAGAGATGAAAAACTGAGGCACAGGGAGCTGAATAACTATTCAAGGTCAGTTAGCAGGTTACAGATAGAATGTAAAGTGCTAGATCAACGTAAGAGAGGAATAGAGTGAGTTTACTCAAGAGGTACTTAAAGTCAGTATAATTTTATTGCAGCTATTCAAGTAGGTGCTAAGGTTGTGCCAAGGATTGAGATGGTCTTGTTGGTATGTAAACAGAATTATAACTTGTGATTCTTTCTCTATGACAGAAATAAACTATGTTTAATGAAAAAAAGCTAACGAGGAATGGAAACCTAGTTAGACTGGGACAGATGGAGACAAATAAGATTCTTCAAAGAAGAACATATGAGATCTGAAGAATGAGGAGTTGGTAACAGAAATATCCCAGGTAGAAAGAACAGCAGGAATAAAGATTATGAGACACACAGAGATTTGTACATCTAAATAAAGGAGCCAATGTAATATTTTATGGTGGTTAAGTGAGAAAAAAAAACAAACAAATGAACAACAACAACAAAATATGATGCCAGAAAGAGACCAGATCATGTGAAATCATTAGCTCATATGAGACCTCTGGAGTCGGTGTTAAAGAGCCTGAGTTTTGTTTTGGCTAAGTTAGTACAGTGGGTCTAAAAGTGGATAAACACATTTCATTTTCTAACAGTGTTAAGTATTAAATATGAGGCCTTGAACCTGCTAGGCAAGTACTTGATTACTCAGCTACATCTCCAGCCTAATACATTTTAAGAATACCACTCTTGTTGCTCTGTGAAGACTAGATTGGGCTAGAAATGTAAGAATCAAATTATGGAAGACTCAGTAATGGGCTACTGCTGGATTTAAGCTAGAAGAGGATGGTGAGAAGTAGGGGTAAAGAATGAAGAATGGACTTAAATAAGGTGATTAACATCTTGGCTCGAAAGCATGGTTTTTAAACTGAATAAATTCTGGTTTTAACAATCTTTCTGCCCCCTCTTCCACAATTGCAAGGAGTTGGGGGGAACAAAGGGAAGAGGAAGAGAAATAACATAATTATATTACAGTAAAAATAATCAAAAACAGAACTCATTGTATCTCTGGTCCTGACATACCTCCATTTAGTAGTAAACAAGTTCAGAGTTAAGTGGATTTTTTTCAAGGTCTCACTCTTTCTCAGTGTAGGCAGAGTGTGGATTCTAAAGTCAGATTGTCTGAATATGAGAATTGGCAGTCCTCTTTCCAAAATGTACAAACAATTCTTTGGTAGTGAGCCACAGAGCAAGACTCAAGTTTCTAAATTCAAATAGGAGAATTTTATATTTATAATTCTGCACTAAAGTCACAGATGAGTAAACTGTCTTTTAAGTACTGGATTCACAACTGCATTAAAGCCACAGTTGAATACTGTGTTTTTAAGAACTGGGTCACAATTTGTTCTTGAAAATAACAATCAAGTAGCAAAGAATTCTCTCTACATATTCCAGTACCTGAAATGCATTCACAACTTCGTTCTACATCCCCAATATTACAACTCAGTCTACTATTATTAAAGATTTATTACTTATATGACATATATGGTTGAAAAAAAATAATTTTCAATAAATTCTCATTTTTATTGTATTTCAATTCAGTACTACTCAAATATTTTATGGATGATTATAAAAGCATAACACAGTATAGCTAAAATGTAAACACACAGTCACAAATGTAAAATGAGAAAAGAGGCAATTTCTATATATTTTTATGTATTTGCAAAGTCACTAACATGGTAAATGCAAATACTAAAAAACTCATCTGTGAATTTACTTTGGTAGAATGTGAACCACAGATCCTAACAGTTAATACAATTAATAACACCATCAAAAATGCCTGCCTTATAGTCCATTGCTGGAGAACAACCAAACAGGAATAAAGTTCAAGAGCTTGGACAGTGTATCTCGGCATCCAGGTAAGTAAGTAATACATTCATTATACAGAACAAAAATCTAAGTAATAAAAAAATGGCTTTTACAGTATACACAGCAAGTTTTTGAGACTATTAGTTTTTTCCCCATGATTCTGAATAAGGGAGTTAAAATAGTAAAATAACCTTTTCCAATTTGAAAATAAAAATTTAGTTCTGATAGAGCCTAACAGACTGATAAAATGTTTTTTAAAACTGTTAGAGAGCCACTGGCAGCTTTATCACAAAATATTCTTTGACGTTTTGTTCTCTACCATGCATTACTTAGAGAAAGTATAGTTAATGAGATGATTCGAAGCAGAGCTTCATAGTTTTCTATCAATTACTTAGAAAACAGGAAAATCTATCAGAGTCTAAGAACTTTAATATCAAAAGTAAGATGTCCAAACAACTACTCAATTCAGTAGATCAGAATCCTGAAGGTTTCAACTCATTTCCAAGAAAGTTAGATCAGTATAAAAGTGTCTCTGGTGGACTTTTTCCTTAGTTAGAACACTTAAACACAGCACTTAGGTGAAATGTACTAGTGCGTGGTCAATAGAAAGTAATTATATGCCAGGCATTGTGCCACGCACCTTTAATCCCAGCATTTGGGAGGTGGAGGCTGTGAGTTAAAGGCCAGCCTGATCTACAAAACAAGTTTCAGGACAGCCAGGACTACACAGAGAAACCCTGTCTCAAAAAACCAAAAAAGGGAATGAAGGAAGGGAGGGAGGGAGGGAGGGAGGGAGG
>CABHPH010133734.1:14924-39053 GCA_902168325.1 Peromyscus nudipes
GGAAGGAAGGAAGGAAGGAAGGAAGGAAGGAAGGAAGGAAGGAAGGAAGGAAGGAAGGAAGGAAGGAAGGGATTATATATGGTAACAGGAAGCTGCTTCTTCAGTTGCAAGCTGATCATACATTCATTATACAGAACAAAACACTATGCTTAGAATAAAGTTTATTTCAGAGTAGAATCCAGTAGCTGATTACTAAAGATACATCTTCAGAAAAAGAGTGCACTTGCACCTAATTAGAACTGTCTGGATGCTTTTGTTCTTTCAATAAAACCAACGGAAAGGCATGTGTCAAATATTTTCTGTCTTAGATCATTCCAACAAAATATTTAATCTAATGACTAAAATGAGAACAGATAATAAACTTAAAAAATACATTGCTCATTGATTAGTTTATTTAACTCCCTGTATATTAACTACACATTGACTACATACTAGTACAATAACGTTTTGGACAGGGATTTCAGATACTCCAAGCAACTGTGTATAGACCACAAAACATGATTTCAGAGTAAGTTGCTATTTCTAGTATTTAACACTTAGGTGTTAAAATTTGAACATGGAGCCAGGCATGGTGACCCACACATTTAATCCCAGCACTCATGAGGCAGAGGCAGGTGGATCTCTGAGTTCCAGGTCAGTCAGGGATCTGTTACACAGAGAAAGCCTGTCTCAAAGGAAAACACAAAACAAAAAAGATTTGAACACATTTATCTTTTTCAAAATTTAAAAGAAATTACAAATTATTTCCAATTTTGATGACAAGAAATCACATAGCATTATCAGAAAACAGTTTATTAAAAGACACGCGCACACACAAACATTATGGCTATAGAGGATATCTTAGGAAAAAAATCAAAAGTTGCAGTAATTCAAAGTTGCATTTAAAATGAATATTGGGGCTGGGAAGATGGCTCAGCAGGTAATGTACTTGTGTAGGTATGAGGACTTGAGTCTGGACTACTCAGACCATGGCTATAATCCCAAAAATCCCAGGGCAAGACAAGCAGCAGAGACAGATTCCCAGAAGCTCTTGGGCCAGGTAGCCTGGCAAATGCAGCAGTGAACAAACAAGAGACTCTCAAATAGAGTGGAGCATTGAGTCTGTCCTCTTCTTACCTCTACACATTTGTGTGTTCAAACATGAATATATGCACATGTAAACATCATAAACATCATACACACACAAATAACTTAAAAAAATAAATAAAACACATTTTACATAAATGCTGTTGATACAAGTGATAGGACTCTTGCTACAACAGCAATACAGGTTGTCTTAATACAGTAATTTTACAATAATATTTCAAAGACCCAAGACATTACACTTTATTTGTATTGATACTATTTCTGACTAGGGAGAATTAATCAGTTACCTCTGTTAATGTGAAGGGAAATCTTTCAGCTAATTTGAGGAGGTTCACACTAAATCCCAACATAGATATTGAAAGGTGGGTTAGTCAGATAAGCAAGAGATACCAAAGCTTAGTAGGTAGCAAAACCAGAGCAGAAGCAGCTCAACAAGGCGAACATAGACAAAATGTCATCTATACTATGTTTTGGAAACGTGCATAGTAACCTTGATTTCTAAATAGACCTAAGAAGACTATGCAGCACAAAGAAGCTATAATCTTGGACAACCGACCATTTCAAAATATATACTAGGTTTGGATGTTCAGTTACTGCAGAGAGTTCAGACAGCAGAGAAATAAAGCAGTTGTTTGTTTGCTTTTTGGAATATAAGGCCTTCATACATTGCCTGATTTGACCTTGATTGAACTCTCATGCTCAAACGATCCTCCTGCCTCACCTCCCACCCAGGTAATAGGACTACAGGTATGCACCATTGCAGCCATAAATATATATATATATATATATATATATACAGACTAATCAATATCTTTATTCTTCATACAAAGTGTTCACTCTATCATCAAATATGTATCTACTACAATATGACAAAAATATTGATGGAAGCACAATGCAAGATCAGTCACAGAAACTCTATGGTGATGCAAAGTCTCTCGTGATAATACCTGTTAAACACAAAAGTTGACGCCAATTTTCTTGAAATGCTACTCCCCTAGTGCAACAGATGCCCTAAAATAAAGATCAAGTAAAAATGTAACCTTTCATATGTTTAGCCCAAATGCTTATGAAATGTGGTTCCAAAAAACTTTGTAATGCTTAATAATTTTAAAGTAAAGAATTTTCCTGATTTACTTCAACAGAGAGGAAAAACAGACTGTCTTTACTTTAAACTCTTACCAAACAGAAACTGGTGATCTTATCCTTTATCTGCACGTCACCATTTTAGAGTTTGTTATAATCTTCCTTTTTGGGAGAATTTACATTTTGTTAGTGTAGCTCTCTTGTAAACCCTTGCTATAATTCCATATTTCCTTTCTACATTTAAATGAACAATTCAGCTATTTTTAGTACACTCACAAAGTTCTCATTAACCATCACTAATTCAAGATCATTTTCCTCACTCCAGAAAGAATTCTCTCACCCAAACAGGAAAAGTACTTAAATGGATATTCCTCCAAAATAGGTAACAAACATATCAAACAATGTTCTTCCAATTATAAGCCATTAGAAAAATGAAAACCAAAATCACAATGCAATACCACTTTATGTCCGGAAGGATGGTTAACTGTAAAGATTTTTTATGTGTATAAGAGTTTGCCTTCATGTATGTATGTAAACCACATGTGCCTGGTACCTGAGGAGGCCAGAAAAGGGCAGCAGATACCCTGGAACTGAAGTTACAGGTGGTTGTGAGCTGCCATGTGAGTGTTAATCAAACTCATGTGAATGAGAATCTAATCTGAGTCCTCTGCAGGAGCATCTGGTGCTTCTAATCATTAAATCATCTCTCCAGACATAGCTATTATTTTTTAAAACACAGAAAACCCATACTGGAATTGGAAAAACTGAAATATTTATTCATTGCCGGTGATAATACAAAACAATACAGACAACCATTGTTATTAAGAAATGGTTCTGGGTTGGAGATTTAGCTCAGTGGTAGAGCGCTTGCCTAGCAAGCACAAGGCCCTGGGTTCGGTCCTCAGCTCCAGAAAAGAAAAGGGGGAAAAAAAAAAAAAAGAAAGAAAGAAAGAAAGAAATGGTTCTTTAAAAACTTAAAACACGCCGGGCGTTGGTGGCGCACGCCTTTAATCCCAGCACTCGGGAGGCAGAGGCAGGCGGATCTCTGTGAGTTCGAGGCCAGCCTGGGCTACCAAGTGAGCTCCAGGAAAGGAGCAAAGCTACACAAGGAAACCCTGTCTCGAAAAACAAAACAAAACAAAAAAAACAACAACAACAAAAAAAAAACCCTTAAAACACAGAATTTCCTGATCTAGCAATTCTACTTTTTATATATTCTCCCAAAACTTGGAAATGGGGTCTCAGAGATGTGTGTACATCACGTCTGCAGCAACAGCCAAAAGGCAGAATCAACCTGATTTTCCATCAACGGATAAATAAACATTATATTTACATAACAACTAGATGTTTTCAGCCTCAAAAAGGAATAGATTCTAACACAAGCTACAAAATGAATGAGCCTAAGCTAAGTGAAATAAGCAACAAAACAAAACAAAACAAAACACACACACACACACACACACACACACACAGACGCCCCTGTTACATGAGCTATATATAGTATCAAATTCTTAGGAAAAGAAAGGAGAAGGCTGGTTTGCTAGGGGTTGTGGGAAGAAGGTAATGAGGATCTAGTTTTTAATGGGGATGGAGTTTCACTTCAGGAAGACACAGTTCTGAGATGGCTGTGAGTGAAGGTTAAACTCAATGTGATTTATTGCTTGATGCCACTGAAATGAATAAAAATTATCAAAAGAACAAATTTTGTTAAGATTAGTAAAAATGAAAGAAACTCTGTGTGTGTGTGTGTGTGTGTGTGTGTGTGTGTGTGTGTGTGTGTGTCCAGCTAACGGAGCAATTTTACTGCTAGACCCTTTCTCAAAAAAATAAGGTAGAGATGGTTGAGAAAGACATGTAATGTTGACTTCCAGTCTCTACTTGTGTGCATAGACATACACACACAAACACGTAGAAAAGAGAATTTTATAGTACAGTCCCCTGATTTGATCAAATTTAAGTTAATTTTTCTATAAGGGATGAAGGGTTGTTTTAAGTCAATTCTTCTGCATACAGACATCCTGTACCTTAATATCATATATGGAAAGGATCATTAAATTATATTGGATGAAAATAATTGACCATAAATGTAAGGTTACATTTCTGAGCTTTTTAAAATAATTCTTCTGATCTATACACGCCAGTCCTGATGCTGAAACCACAGTCTTGATTCACACATAGAATTTGAACTTAAGTTCAAATATCAATTTCATAAAATCCTATATATTACAGACTTTTTACATATGTAAAATCAGTTGTAATGTCTTGGTGGATTTGGTATATGAATATAAAAAGCCAAAAGTCCATTTTAATATAAAAATAATATTATTTGTTATTTGAGGAGAAAAAAAAACTGACTTAGATTCTATTTAAACACTGGATCCCTTAAATAACAGCTCAAGGATTAAATCAAGCATGGTGATATAGTAACCTATTTACATACAGCAACAGCCCAGGGATTAGTGCTTCTCTCCATATCCTCTCTCACCTTGCAAGAACCATGTCAATTCCTTCTAAGTGCAGCAAACATAATATCTTAATCATTTACATTAGCCTCTCTCGGCATGCTAAAAGTTCTATAATGCCACCTCTTACTTGATCACACTGGTGACCAAGCTTACAAAGTGTGAGCATTAATGGGTCCATATTTAAAAAAAAAAAAAATTGCCAAGGCTGATGAGAGGGAAAAGTAGAAAACAAAAGACAGAAATGCTGAGACTTTATACAAAGTTCAATAAAGCAGAAAAGCTGTACACATGTGTTAAAGTTTAGAAACCTATTTTTGGTAGCAAAAGTTGCTACCATTTTATATATAAAAACCTCCAAACATGGAAAATCAAAGGATAGATGGCTATTACATAACCTTTTAATGCCATGAGGAACAGTAATCTAGTTCCACAGATCATAGTGCTTGTGGGAATGTAAACTTATGCAGTCACTATAGAAGTCCATATGGAGGCTCCTTGAAAAAGCAAAACAAGAATAACCATATTGATCTAGACACATTCCTGGGCATATAACTGAAGGATTCTAGGTCAGCATACCACAGAAATACTTGAATATCCATGTTTACTGTTGCACTATTCATAACCTATGATACTAGCCTAGATGTCCCTCAACATATGGACAGCATGAATGAATAAAGAGAATGTGGTACATATAAATAATATCTTAATTATTTTTTATCTTTTCAGCTGTAAAGTAGAAGGAAATGATATCTGAAGAAAAAATAGAAGGAACTGGAGATTATCATGTTAATCGATATAAGCCAGACTCAGAAAGACAAATATTGCATGTTTCTCTTATATAAAGAATACAGATTTAAATATATATTTAAGTATACATATACGTGTATCTGTGAGAGTGCATGAAAGTGTGCGTGTGTAGAACATGAAAGTAGAAAGGGGACTATGAAAGGTGAGGAAGTAGTCCATAGGAGGCGGGAGAAACAAGAGGTTAAGAGAATACATGTGCCAGGAAGATAGACGGGTAACTATTGGAGAAGAGGAGGGAGACTAGTGAGAGGAGGAAGAATGGGAGTGTCCAAGGGGGTAGCCAATGAGTACAAAATATAATGATATCTGCATATGAAAACATCACAATGAAACCCATACTAAACAAAATTAAACTTTAAATGTTTTAAAAGTAGGCTTATTTCAACATTAATATTCAAAAAGCTTAAGTACTCATAAATACTTGCATAATTACTTTTGCAAATGCCTCAGGAAAAATAATCTCATTGCTTAACAGATCTTTCTTTCCTAATTTAGTTATTCTTTAAGCTCACCTATTTTATGACCATTTCACTGTGAGGCCCTGACATTAAGAGAGAAACAACTTACACTTTTCCTAGTTTCAGATGCATACAGTCAAATAAGGGAAATAAGTAAATAATGAAATAACTGCAAATGGATGAGGCATATCTGATATATATTCACAAAGAGAACACTCAGAAAAGAGACATCTAATCTGAATAACACAGAATTAACCACTCAGACTGAATAACTACCTGGCTCACAATAATGGTTTCAAATTACTTTGGGGAATTTCAACAAATCAGTTTGTCCCTTCAGAGAACAAAGAATAAGTGAAGTCACGAAAAAGAAAAAAGAAAAAAGCAAGTATCACAACTCTAAAATCAGTTCCTAGAAATCCACATTATATTTGGGCAATAAAGGATATGTATCACAAACAAAGACAACTACTGCGAATCCAACACTTGCTTTGAGTTATGCCATGTATGCATGCTAACTTATGAACTACATTCATTTGGCAAATACACTTTACATTTTGTTCCATTTCATTATAAAAGTCTCATTTAAAATTTAAATTAGCACGAAACAGGATTCTTACGATATTTTACTATATTCCTGGTACTTTACATTTTAAAGTGACTCACATGTATGTACATGTGTACTATTATATAATTGGATGAGCAAGAAAATAAAATTACTTAATTAAAATTCTCTTTTTACAATGTGACAGATAAAGGAAAACAAGACTTAATTCAAAATAAAATAAGCCGATATTTAAATTATATGATGATGATAATTATGTGACATAGTAAACATATCTTTTTCAAGGTACGTTTTCAACACATAAGCGCAGGCATGTAACTTTAAGTGCTTTAGATAATAATATCTAAAACACTATTGTCAATACCAATAACAAAGCTTACATTTAATATCTTACATAACTCCAGCAACTTACTTTGGAAATTGAGTTTTCATAAAAATTCAGAGGCCTTACACTATCACATAATTAACTATATTCATTTAAGTGTGATTCTCATGCTACTTTTCCTTCATGGTTATTATGAAATTTTTCTATAATACAAGGAAGAAATAAGTAAGGATCCCCAATCAAAAATTTATTAGCGTTTACTATAGTAACAATCTGGTATCAATATGCCTATAAGAATTATGACATTAAATTAATAAAGAGTTAATTGTCAAAAAAGGGTGTCAAAAAAGGTTTCAACACATCAAAAATAAAACTGGAGTAAGAAACATATCTCTAACTTTTCTAAATATTTCAAGATTGTCTAGTAGTGCCACCTTAGATTTACTGACCTATAACAAAAATAGAAAGATAATTATATAAGTGAATACACTTTAATGCTGTGAAGGTATGATAACTACATATTCAAGAGGCCTAGCAGGTATGTAAGAATTCCTGGTACAGTAAAGTCCATCTTCCCTTTCTTTGAAGATAGATACTTTCTTTCTACAAAACAAGGTGTTCTATTTATTTGCTTGTTTCTCATTTTATTTTTTAAAACTACCTACTATTGTTCGAAGTTTTGAGAAACAAAAAAATGGCTGGTAAGGGAGATATATTATTATTTAATATTGTCCCCACAGACACTAGGAAATCACTTTTGATTGAATCAGTGAAATAAGAAGTAGTCATGGCCCCACTGACTGCTAACAATGAAAGGGAAATTTTATGCACGAAGAGACTTATGCTCAATAACTTCTTGCCTTCTTACTTCATAAAGCAATCCTGGACTTCTTCTTCAGTACATTTTATGCTCATCTATCAATTTACTTCAAGCAGAAGTTACTTAATGCCACATTATCCTCCCAGAAAGCTAAGTCTAGTTGTCCTCTGCACAATGTTTGTTGTAGTGGGAAATAAATTCTCTGAATGCCTGCAGTCATTTCAGAAGCTTCTTCTAGAGTTGGTCAAATCACGTTTTAAAGCAATAATTTGCCCTTACAACTCCTTGGATTTAAGTGTTATGCCTTCCATGACTCAGTATCTGTGGACATTTGACCTTTTTAACACCAAGTTTCTAGGAAATTATTCATAATCAATGAGTGGAATAGCTATAACCAAAACAGCATGAGAATATCTTATCTTAATATACATTGGATACAACATTTTTGAACACTGCAGGTTAAATGCATGTTGGCATCTTTTAAAATTCAATTTTGTAGTGTTGGTGCAAATATAATCTGTTTTTCTCTGTCATTCACAGGACTTTCTCTGAATTATTCTTTTCCAAGGTACCTTCTTTTCTTATCTCCTTCATCCCTTCCCATCAATGTCCATGTTCAGTATTATTTTTCCAATTGCCCTCCCTCTACCCCCATGCATTAGCTGTAAAATAGATGTAAAGCTTGGTGTACGTCCAAAAATCTTATGATCAAAATACATACTTAGCAAATTGTTTGGCTAAATCTTTCATGTATGATGAAAGATTATTACCACAATTCATTAGCAAATTATAGACTTTGAAATGTAGGCAGACAAATATTTGGCCCTGTATCAATCAATTTGGACCAGCTGGGTAGAAATTCACACAATCCCAGGAAACTTGGGAAGTGGAGTGCTCTTTCATTTTTCATTCACTTGAAACATTAAAGAAAAATTATCATTCTATAAAAATGTCCTCTTTTCAAGAATTTAGCTGAGTGATTTTAGAATGAATTTTATTTTCAGTCAATTACTACTTAAGAGACCAATAAACTGAACCCTTTCTCCTGCAAATTATTGTGGGAGAATAGCTAATGTATACAGGGTACTCAAAGACTCAATCATTATAATCCACTTTTAAAAGTTCAATATTTAATAAAGGTTGTATTGCCCTTAAATAGAGTCAGGGTACTTCTATACACACTAAATGGGCCTGGAAAGTAGTTTTACAGTTATTCACAATAAATAAGAGCATTCCCATTCTTCCTCTGATCTTCTCTTAGCCTGGTCAAGTGACCTTGTACAAAGATTCTGATTGATCTTACGTCTGTCTATTTTGGTTAAGCTACAAGGCCACATACAGGGACAGCTGCACTTTAGGAGCAACTTAAAACAAATTTCATCTTAGTGGCATCTAATCCAGTGCTTGGTACAAGATGCATGGAAAAGTCAGTGTCAAAATTAAACAATGACGGCTTTGCAATGAACAGATGCTTTTGCCTTGCAGCTGTAAAACCTCAGAGCAATCCAGTGCTCTACTGTCTGGTCACGCAATGACCACAAAGCAAGGAATACATTTTGTCATTTATACATTGTTTGCTGTGAGCTTTTAGTCTTTTTTTTTTTCTTTTTAAAAAAGGGAGGAGGGGTATATTGAGGGTAATAAAACTCCAAACTAAGTAACAGAATTTTTCTCAAAGTATATTCATCAGACTGATAATGTTTGAAAAGAATAATTCTTTGACTACATAGCACTGAGTCATATCAGATGAAAGAAAAATATTATAGCTTGGTGTTTTAGGAGGTTGTGTTCAAATAATTTTTGGCTTATACTGATAAATATGGAAGTGATTTTTCTACAAGTAGAACTTACCTTAATATACCTAGTCTTAGCCTACTTGTGTTTATTAACACTTTATATTCATTTATCCACCCTTTAATTCTTGGTTGTTTATTTGGTTCTTTGTTTTTATTACTTACTACATGGCTGGAGGATATTTAAATGTTAAAAGATTTCACATTATGAGTAATATGGTGCTATAGGGGTTCATGATGAACCTCTGTATGTGCAGGTTTTCCCAACCCTAAGTAATCATGTATGTGACACTCTAGGGGTAACAACTGAACACTAAATTTATTTATTTATTTATTTATTTATTCATTCAATCAATCAATTATTCATTTATTTACCCATCCATCCATCCGACCACTGTCTCTGGTCAGCCAAGAACTGGCCCCACCTAAGCAAATGACTACATATATAGTCGTGATCAAACCACTTCTAAGTGAGGTTCTAATTCTAATACCAGTTCTTTACTCTATCTACAATAAAAAAAGACAAAAGTTCAGTAACTTCACATTTATTTATTTTAATTTTGTTCTTTTTTTCTTAATCCATCTTTTTCTTGAAATATTTTCTTCCCAAGGATATGAATTTATTAACACCTTATTGTTTACAAATTTCACTATATGATTGTTGGTTGAAGGTTTGGAGAAATTACCTTTTATTTTTCTTCATCCTCCAAATATAATTTCTATACAAAATCCCAAAGTAATAACCACAGTAACAAAGTTTATTTTAAGTACCAAAGAGAGTATGCTACCCTCTTCAATTGAAAGTCTAAGAAATAACAATTTTTGTGGTTCTGAAAAGAAATAACAATTTTCTGTGGTTAGTTTTTTTTTATGTTTTATTTTCTAAGTATATAATTAAAACACAGACATAAAGGCATACTTACCAGTATATTATGTCTATTCAAATACACATTCCAGCATTATGAAAGCATTACAAACTTAAAAAGACTATAGGACATTTACAATTATAGTCCTGGTATGATTTTTGTTGTCTTTGTTAATAGCTATAATTAGAAAGGATTTAAATAAGACTGTCAGTAATATGGAGTTAACAAAGATAATCTATGCCACTAAAAATATACCATGAGAAAACAACTGACATGTTTAAGATTAAAGGTGTTTATGAGGCTATCTTATAAAAAGCAAAAACAAAGGATAAATGTGATCATTTGTATATTACCTACATACTTTGTCATAAGAAAACATTTACAGTGGTAGCATTCCAAATTACAGTATTATCCATGAACACCTTTAAAGTTAAGGAATAACTATAAATTTGAACAAACTACATTTGTTAATATTTCATAATGATTATTTAATAGCCAGAAATATACTAACAAAATTGTGAATGTAGTTTGTCTGTAAATACATTTCAGCTTAAGGTTATTAAGTGTATGATATTGAGTCATACTCAATACATCTTTATTTCATTAAATATTTTATGCAACTGTAAAATTTGTAAAAATAGTTAATAGTTCCTTTTTAAGTACATTTTATCATTCTGGTTCACTATAATGACAATGTATTTTAAAAGTATATGTTTTACTCACAAATAAATAAATCACAAACCAAAAGCTAACAGATGTGTGACTTCTAATTAGTTATAATAATCTCTGCTTCAATGCCATTAGAATGAGCCTTTCTTTTCTTTTGAAAACTAAAAAAGCTTTCCTTTGAATTTTAAACTGTCAGGGTGCTTCAAAGTCAATGTACAAAATCTGCTTTGATTAAAATTTTAGACATCTACAGTGATAACTTTATAAAAGGAAAATATTAAATTATAATTATCCTAAACAGACACAGTCTTGTGAAACTAACCCTCCATTCATGTTAGAACACAAAGAGTTGAATATAATGAATTTGATTCATCCTCGGACACAAAGCTTCACCACAGTAAACTCAGTCAACTGTTGCTCTTGCGCTTATATTCATGGTGCTTAAATAGCGCACTTTAAAACAAAAAAAACTCCAATTGGCTTTTCATACATCCACCCTCCCCAAAAATAACGCACTTGAAAAACTCAAATGATATGAAAGGCTTCAAGGCCTCTTTTCTCCCTTTCATACCCTTTTTTTTATTTCTGTTTGCAGTAATCTGCCTTTCTCTTTCTCTTTCTCATTGCTACAGAGCAGGCGAGGAGGCTCAGAGCTTTGAAAAGGGGGCTCTGTGTGTAATGGGTCCACTAGAATTAATTTACTTGCACCAAATCCATTGAGCACAGAAGTCCCCCCCCTTCTCAAATCATTTGGAGTCGAACGCAGCCCCCAGCCTTTGTAATTCTAGTAAAGCACTTAAAGTGCACAGTAGGTGTTCATGAGGACCATCTGGTCAAAAGCAAAACAAGCTGCTGATTTTGCCTTTGAATAGAATGAAGCAAGTGTGAATTAGTCTCTTCAATTAGCACTATTACAACCTGTCAAGTGCATATTGTAAAACAGGATTATTACAGTATTGGTCACCAGTGCAATTATTTACTCTCTGCCTTTTCTTGCATATAAAAAATGTCTTATGTTTATTAGTTTCTGATAACTGAATGCAATCTCTCAACTCTGGAATTTCAAAACTATCAACACACAAAGCATAAATTATGAATATGCTAGACTAAGATGTTAGGATAAAAATATTTTAAGTAACAAAGGGCTAAAGCATTGCCCTTAAGTTTTAACAAAATTACATTTTCGTTTGAGATACAGATGAAAATACTTTTGTTTTTAAATCATTTTCAAATTATTCTAAAATATTTCTAGATTAAGAAAAATACATTTCTAAATAGCTACACCATAAGTATTTCTTAAATTTATTTCCTAAGGGACACAACAGAAACAGAGAAAATCTCAATAAGATAATCACCATTTATTTGTTCATTTAAAATAGTATGATTAAAGAAATCTGTTTTAAAATACAGCCTGAAACCAAGAAATACATGTACATCATATTCTCCTTTTCTTGAAAGTTGAATAATGGCTAGAATTAATTGCCTGGTTGTTAAAAATTGTATCTTTCATTCTTAATAAGATGTCATTTTTTATTTTAAGTTTTTTAAATGATATATGCTAATTAAAACTGCTCATTCTAATTGAGCTAATATATGCCACTTATCTTGAAGTAAAAACAAACCACTTAAACTTTTTAATTAAGTAAGCACACAACTTAATTTACCCTCTTGCATATGAACATTCTCAGCTACCTCACTGTTTCTTCAATTCTTTGCCACGAGCCCCTTACCCCATATTGGAAAACAAACAAATCCCCCAAAAAGGGACCTAATACCTAAAAACATTTAAAGAAAGGTCACAACAGTTAAGAAGTTATAATCTATTTACTACTAGAAAAGTGCTCACTAATATAATTTGTGAAGAACTACAAATTTCAAAACAGTACTAGCCACGAGCCTTAAATAACAACCCAAAGCACACGTTAGTCAAGATGAGAAGGCACCAAGTAGAACAGACCAAACACACACACACACAAATAGCATACGGTTTACATTTTAAGAATCAAAATTAACATCCTGATTTCACAATTATTTTTAAGAATTGGCATGATTTACTTAGATTACTTCTTAATAACAATTCTACCTCAATTGGCTTCCCACTTAATCATTAGTTTGTATAACATGGTGCTAGTAGTGAAATGTGCTACTTGCTCCCTGTAAGATATGGCTTTGTAGGCTGTCAATTTTCCCCTTTCATTCCCATTAAGAACTAAATCAACATTAATAAGAACAGTGAGAATTCTGGGGTAAAGTGAAACTGCGAGGAGGCTTTAAATACTTCCAATAGCTATTCATCACACTTCTCACTGTACTAGATCAGTCATACTCCATGACTCTGCACTAAAAAGACTTAGATTTCTTATCTTTGTTGTTTCGGATCAGGTGTATGTTTCTTAAGTTTGTGTGACACCTACAAAAAAGTAGATATTTGCCTAACAGAAGCTTTTGCAAAAATAAGGCAGACAACAAAGAATCAGTTTCCAAGAAAAAGTTGGCTTGATTTCAGGGACTTTATATCCTTCTCCACACCTGGGCTTCGGATCTGCAGAGGCAAATCAGTCTTTCTCTCCCCTTGTGTTAGCCCACCCCAAGTGCATTTGAAACCACAGATTTTTAAATTACTAGAATCTTTACAATTAATTGTTTAAAACTGGGAATTCTCAAGAGTAGAAAACTGATTAAAATAAGATAGGTCTGTTTAAATTTTGAAGAAATTTCAGTACTTTGAAGTATGATAAGTATCCAATTTAGGGTGCAAATAGATAGAAAGTTGGGGCTGTCAAATGTTATTAGAATATTGATAATTTTATGAGGTATTATTAATGTTATCATGAAAAAATAAGGATTTTACTTCTTATAACTACTTACAATTATTTCCTTTTTAACCATCTTTAGATGTTACTGCTATGTCCTCATGTAGAATATGTAAGTGGAAAGATTTGAAAAGATCTTAAAACAAAAACGAAATTAAAACCAAACCCCTCACCTGGCATCCAAAGGAAAAAGGTGCTTCATATTGTGAAGCACCGGCTGAGAGACAGGATGAGCAAACACTTGGACAACTGTCAGTTTTCACCACCAACTTGCATAACCACGTGTTATTTAATTTATTTGAAATTCTAACTGCATCTTAACACTACTCTCTTAAATCAATATTTTCAAAAATGTACTCTGTTCAATTAATAGTTACAATGGGCACCCATTTCAGTCTTAATCATTTAATAGTTTTCTGAGTAAAAATACTGTAAAAAGCTCTCTTTTAAAAAATCAAAGACTTTTAAAACATTAAGAATATTTTTAGCTGGAAAATATATATAATTTACTCTATTGGAAAAATGATCAGATGTTTTTAATCTATTCTGTTAAACTCTATTAATTACAGTGATCATGATTTATTTTTTGGCTTACTATTCAAAGAAGATTCCTGAAACTGGTCACAGAGATTAATTTAAAATTTAGGATATATAACATCAATAAGCTTTCACATTAAAAACAAAAATACTAGTATTAACCCAGAACTACAAATTTTTTTTCAAGACTGTACTTCTCTCTTAGTGCAATTAAACTGATTTATAGTAGCTTAGCAAGAAATAAGGCACCGTGGGTTGCAAGGCATGCACAGGAGCACTTTCCTTCCTGAAGCCAGCCTCAGCACAGGATCCCTCCCACAGGACAGGAAAAAGCCAGGGAGCTATGCTCAGCCAGTTGCTGCACAGCCTTGCTCAAAGTTACACAAAATAAAGCAGCCTATGCAATGTCTACTCACAAAAAAGCAATTTCATTAGAACCAACATTTTTTTCTTAATAATCAGTGTTTCAAAATATTATTTTAAATTCATTTTTAAAATTAAATAAAGAAAAGGAAGAAAAACTATTACCCAGGAATACATAAGGATATTTGTCATTAAAATGCTTCTGGAACATTTTTTTAAGAGATATTTAGAACATGGTAAGAAAAGGATTTCAATGTTTTCAAGTCCTTGACACTATCAAAAGATAATCTAAATAATATACCAGAGAACAGTTTCAGCCAACTGTGGCACGCAATGGCACATTTACAGAATCTTAAATTTTCTTTTAATAATTGATGTAGTCATTTTGAATCATTCTGCATAGGATATCAGGTGTGAGCAGATTGCATTAACACTGCTTAAACATTTCAACTTGTCAGTATGGCCAACTCGATTTCGGAAATATTTGCAGTATTTTCCCATCGAAACAGTAATAAAGGCAAAATAAATATATGCCACTACTTTATAATCACCGAACATTAATGAATATTTTATGTCTTTTTAAATCTCCCTGTTTAATTTAAAAGGGTGAAATTAAGTCTCCTCGCTGCAATATGCCAATTATCTGTAAATCAAACAATAACTTGGCCATTATGCTCCTTTTTGTTAATATAAGAGAAGCTAATTTGAAAACACTGAGTGGCATTTTTAGGCTATCCACTTAATAGAACTTTCTGCCCTCTTGTGGGAGAAAGTGGAAACACACTCAAGTTAGTTAAACTAGCAATGCAAAGGGGGTTTGGGAATGGAAGAAACTGCACACAACATTTTAACGATTAAAAATTTCATCCAGTATCAAAGGGATTCCTATATCCATTTATCCTTTATCCATCATGCATTATGTTCCTCTTCAAATAAAAACATAAGTCAATAGTGAAATTTACCTCTTATCTTGCTTTATTACTTAACTGGAGTTGTTGTGAAGCTATATTTCCTTGTTTAATAAAATGTTCACATATGTAATTTAAATTTTATTACCAAAGATTCTATAATAACTCTGACATAGAACTATATTTCAGTTTTAGACAAAAAATGAAATTAGAATTTTAAATTTAGTGCTTAGAATGCCCATTATAAAGGCTAAAAATGAAATGGCAACATAAGCATGAAATTGCAGAAAATTTAAATAAAATAAAATAAATGGATAGATTTAGAAGTCAGAGAAAAGGCTGAATATTAATGCTTAGTTATATCATAGCTGTTCAAGTAATTAATGGAGAAAATAAACAGGAAAAGGAGTTCTTTGTGACAAATTCAAAAGATAAAATTCATTGATCAAACTTGTCAAAAAGGAAACTTATTTATCAAAACATTTTTGTATAATTCTAAAAAATGACTTATTCTTTCAAGATAAATTATTAACTATTTTAAACAATATGATCTTAAATGTCTATGTAGCAATCCAAGATTTAGCATGATCTAGTCTTTCAAAATTCAGTAGTAAGATTTGGGGGTAGAAAGGAGGTAGGAAGAGGAGGGAACGGGAGGAGAGAAGGGAGGGGAAACTGTGGTTGGTATGTAAAATAATTTTTAAAAATTTAATTTAAAAAATGAGTAGTTAAAAAAACAAGTGAAGTAAGTTTTATAAATTATAAAGGTTTAATATTAAATAGTCACTATTTTAATGTTTCTAAGCATGGAAGTCCTGTCAAAGCCTCCAACATTTCTCACCCCCCTAAGAAGAGAAATTGGCCTTTAGATGGGTGGGGCCAAAGACATATCCAGAAGGTGCCTTTCTCTCATAGGTACCTTTTCTCTCTCTCTCTCTCTCTCTCTCTCTCTCTCTGAAACAGTGGCCCTCTTTCGCCAGAGTGAAGAAAATATAGACAGTACTAACAGACTCTTTCCAGATAGTCTGAGCTAAATGACAGTCTCCACATCTTATGAACACTGCCCAAAGCTAGGCTTGAGCTGCTTGAGTAGCCTCTTCAAATTCCTGTTTAAACCAGAAGTATATGATACAAATGCATGACACATTTGAGAGTGACCTTTCCAATAAAATAGAAACACACTCCACAATAAATGCTGTCAACAGTGTCCAAATTAATAGTTTGAATAATTGCTATAAAACCATGAAATATCTTTATAATAATGAATTGTTCTTAGGCAGAGTTTTAAGCAGAGTGTTTTAAGAATTACCAAGAGTTCCCACTTACAACATTTGTATTTCCAGGTCAAGTCATTTAGTGCATCTACAGTAATCATTGATACTCCAGTTAATTAAAATTAAAAACCTAATAATGAAACATAAAGAGAGTTTCTACCAGAACAGATAAGCCCTCTCTAACAGGGTCAACATTAGCTATAATGAGCTACCTTTATTCCTTAGCTGTGAGACATAACTCACCTCTTGAACGGTACTGCTTCCTGAGAAGTTCAGGTTGTACTCCCGCTGGACTTCTCGGTGGGTGATGATCAGCATGAAGTTTTGATTTAATGATTCCTGCAGGGCACTGAAAGGGTTGAAAGAAAAACAAGGAACTCAGAGATGAACAAGTTCTAGCTTGCTTCACAGCTAGCTGCAAAAACCCCAGGAGTACCCTAACTTCCACATAGGCATGTCCGGGCCCAATGTTATCATCTTCTCAGCTCCTAAAGGCAAGACAGCATGCTGAGAACAACCAAGGGGAGCTAACCTGTTAACTCCTTCTCTACCAAGGTGTTTTAAAACTTCTATTGCAGATACTTCAAATACTACATACTTTCTACAAACACTGTTATCTATTTTCTTATTCCTCCAAGAGAATCAATTGTCTAACTGCCAAATGATATTAAGTATCTATTAAAATATTTATTCAAATGTACTGAAAGACTGATTCAATTCTAACGAAACAGCTGTCTAGAACAGAACTATAAAATTTGTTTATACTTACAAATGCTGTAGAATAGAAAATATGTTTTAGGAAAAAATTCAGAAGACACTGAAATCTACAGAATTGTAATTGGTATACCAAAATTCTTTCAAAATAATGCTTTCACTTAGGGTTCAGCTATATAGAATTCAGGAATTGAAGAGTTCAAAGCAACACTTTAAAGTCCTATAGCAAAGTTCCCAAATGTTAGAAAAGCATAAAAAAACACAAAAAAATGTGTAATCAGCTACATAAATTAAGAAATATATCATGATTCAACTTTACGTCAATATTAAGAAACATGATCTTCATCAATAATTTAATAAAAATCTATTGCTATTATGTTTAAATATGTTCACTGCCTGTCAGGGGGGTAATTTTGCCATGGCTATAGCCTCAGAAAATATTCTGAGTGTGATACATAGCTCTGGCCCTCTTGGCTCCTCTTTTGACAATCTGGAACAATGTGATAAACACACACAGAATAAAGATTAGAATTAGGCTTTTAATCTGCTCACCCTATTGTCTGCCAAAGAGTTCACAGGTTATTAACAGACAAAAAATACAAAAGAAGCATAGATATAATAAAATACTGCTAATAAATTTTAAAAAATTATATCCAACTAAAACATAAGTTTGTTGAGGCAAGAACATTTGTTATTATATCTTTAGCACCTAAGCAGTGGTACACTGCAGATATTCACTTAGTAATAAACAAGTTGTGAGTTTCCACAAGGTAAGAGTCATATTCATCTTTGTCTTTCACACAACAAAGTCACACAACTATCATTGTAGTTAAAGTATTTATCTATATATTTATTTTTGAAGCAGCATTAGGTCAATGCCTTGCAAAGGAATTCAATCTAAATAAAAATACATAGTTCTTTGAAAAACTCAGTCTAATAGGGCTACATACACATCACTGCCAGTAGAACTGAAATAAAAGTTCAATGAAAACTGAAACAAACATGCTTAACTCTGCCCTTGGTCAAGTGGTAAAGGAGTCCATGAGGAGAAAAAGTAATCCATACCAAGAGAAGACACACACAAGTTGAAATTCAAATAGGATCTTAGAACTGAACACTCAGAATACACATTTTTTGGGGGGTGGGCGGACACAACTTTGACACTGTTTGTTGTATACCAATCTATAGTCAAAACATTCTAGTTTCTAAAGAAATAATGGGGAATAAAAAAATTTTTTAAAAAAAATGGCCCTTGTTTCCGTGAAACTTACATTTCTGGCAAATGGGACAAAGAACAAGTAAATAAATAAGTAAACTTGGAGAGTGCTATGTACCATGAAGAAAGTAAAACAGATCATAAGATACAAGATAACAGAGGGTCAGGAAAATTCAGTAAACAGAACAGCTGAGAAAGGCATCTCCAGGGAAAAGACCTATAAACCGAGGTTGGCATAATAAAAGGCGATCAGCAAAGGTCCACTTTCGCAGGTTCTCACAGTAACTCCACAGGAAAGCTACTAGGGGTTTGAAAGAGGAATACGCTAAGAGCTGGCTGCTATTTCCATCTCTGTAAGATTTTTCTGTGTGCGCTAGCTAAGGAGAGAAAGACTGGAGATGGGGGAAATAGAGGCATGGATTAATTCACAAAAGAAGTGAGGAAAAGAAGGAGAAATAGTAAGAATATTAAATACAGAATACAGGTTAGAGGCAGAAGACTGATAATTTACTGACAGAGAACAAGAGAAAAATACAACCTCAAGATTTCCAGTCTGAGCAAACAAAAGGATGAAATTTTATTCATCAAAAATAAATTGGTAGGAAATTGAGAGTGAAGTTTTAGATGAACTAAGCTTGACTGTATGTGAGACACACAAAAGGAAATTCAATGTTATATACAATATAGCTGAACGTAAAAGCCAAAGCCAAGTGAAAGGTGAACTCAGGACTCAGACGGTGGGGACAGGAAGATCAGAGCTCAAAGGCATCCTCAGTTACAAGGCAAGTCTGAGGCCAGCCTAGGCCATGTGTGGCTCCATTCTCTTTAAGAAAACAAACCAGAAAACTAAAAGACAAAAAACACACAAAATGGGCACTTAAGAGATATAAGAGCAGAGTCAAACCATGCGGGCATATGGGAGATGTGACTTTGTGCCAGATAAAACCATGTGAGGAAAGAAGTTACTAAGAGAAAAACAGAAAGATCAAGATGGAACCCTAAACATTCCAACATCTGAAACAAAGCCAAGGAGGAGTCAATTTAAAGAAGATTAATGGTAAAGAGAAAAGTCAATAAAGACCAGTATAAAACAACAACAAATAAAGTAACTGTTTCAAGTAGAAGAGTGGCGTCAGTCATGCCAAAGCCCAGACACAAAGGCCAATAAAAAAAAAAAAAAAAAAAAAAAAGATAGCCACATGCTGGCAACATAGAAGGCTCAGTATGACTATAATGAAGGAGCAGAGATAAGTGTCACAAGTTAACTGCACAAGATCCTTCCCTTAAGCCCAGGTGCAGAAGCAAGGGAGAGAGACATTTCAATTCCTGAAGCCCTTCCTTACACCTGGATCAGGCACAGCCTCCCAAGAATGTTGCAGCCTGGGACAAAAGCCCAGAAAACCACCACAGTGACCCTTCCAAGCAAGTCACTGTCCACACACACAGCAGGCTTCAGAAAAAGCATCTCAAATTTGGGATTTCCCTTAACCTAACCCTGAGACAAGGTATTAAAGTCTGGATCTGAGATGTAATACAAAGACACCTGTGTTCAAGACTTGGTGTCCACAAGTAGCATTCTGGGGTAGCGGAAACTTTTGGGAGGTGGGGCCTATTTCCAGAAAGCAAGTTATGGTCATTTAGAAGGCCTGCCCTTAAAAGGAACATAGGGATCCTGGCTTCTCTTCCTCTCCCTCCCTCCCCTCTTTGTCCTTACCCACCCAACCACAACCCCATACTGCCCTGCCAAAGGCCCAAGAGTAACAGGGTCAAATATACATGAACTAAAACTTCTAAAACCATGAATCAAACAAAACTTTCTTCCTTATTTAAAAAAAAAAGATGGGGGGGGAGAGGCTGGGCAATGGTGGTGCACACATTGAATCCCAGAACGCAGGAGGCAGAGGCAGGTAGATCTCTCTGAGTTCGAGCCCAACTCGGTCTACAGACTGGGATCAAAGACAGCCAGTGCTACACAGAAAACCCAATTCAAAAAAATCATTTTAAAAAAAGAGGTGGTAAGGAGGAGGGAAAGGAGAAGGAAGAAGGGTATATTATGGAAGACTACAAAAGTTAGGCTAAGGAACTCAGAATTTCAAAATCTTCACTATTTTATATATAGAAATAAATCCATAAATATGTGTACTTTTTATGGTTGCCTTTAGGCAGTTTCTTAGGTCTGTTTCTTGGTTTTGCTAGCAGACTTGAGCAATAATCTTGCAGACAAGTCGGACAGGACCAGCACCAACTGCCATACTGTTGAGGAGGAAACTATTTAGTCAGTTCTATAATTTCTGGATAGCTGTGGAGATGGAACATATACATATACAGAGACACAAGCCTAAAACTCTAAAACTGCTAGGGTATTAGGGAGCAGGCTCTACACTTCTGTTCTACCAGGGTTAGCTGTTTGACCATAGCAAGTCAGTCATTTTTCAGCAGTATTTGGTGAGTGCCTAAATATCTAAAGCCCTATCTTAGACACTTGACTACTCTGTCAATACACAGTTCCCTCTTCTGAAATAAATAAATAAATTTTTCCTTTATAGGACTATGAATATTAAACTTTAAAGAGCCAAGAGTGAATTTTTATTGCATAAGTTATGAGGTGGCATATTATAACACTGAAAATAGAACACTTAAGAGGTGCTGAAACTTTAAAATCTCACAGTGACAATATAACACCAACAAAAAGATCTACAGTGCCTTTATAGCAATTATTCTTCATGATTTATGAGTTTGTACAGGGAAAAAAATCTTTTTAATGGGGTTGGGGAGATCACTCATTAAGTAAAGTACTTTCTGCATGATGAAGACCTGATTCATGTCCCCAAGCACCCAGGTGAAAGGTGACCTATGGCTGTAACTTCAGCACTGGAAGTAGGGTGGGAGTACAAACAGGGATATTCCAGGAGTAACCTGATCAGCCAACCTACACCTAATAGTGAGCTTTAGTTTGTGATAAGAGACTATCTCAAAAAGGTAAGGTGGAAAACAACAAAGGAAAACACCCAAATCGACTTCTGGCCTCCATGCGCCTCCTGATCCTGACAGGTGATATCTATCAGCAAAGGTTACTGCTGGTCTTCCCAGGACTTGGTCATTATCTCAAAATTTTCTCTCCAGGACCCTAAAGATGCCTTCACCCACAAACAGTATGAAGCAATTTTAAGAACACAGCACCCACATTCCAAAGAGGTGGGGTGGGGCAAGTGATTTTTGGTCTTTCAATAGGTTTCGGGTTTGGGATAGTTGTCATTGTTTAGAAGGGTTGGTTACAAGTCAGAAAATTTAAGTAAAGTGGTTCAAAGTCCTTATAATTTGGTTCAAAAATTGGAATTGTATGCTATTCTGATGGTATTAATGGATTTTTCTGAACCTCTCAACATAATTACTGACTCTTGGTATGCTGAAAGGGTGGTCTTACATATTGAGACTGCAGAATTTATCCCTGATGAGTCAGAATTAACTTTGTTATTTATTCAGTTACAAGATATAATCAGGAATAGGAAGCATTCTTTATATATAACTCACATCCAATCCCATACAGGTTGGCCAGGCCCTCTAGCACAAGGTAATGATGAGGTTAATAAACTATTGATAGGAAATGTGCTGGAGGCCTCAGAATTTCATTTAAAAAAAATCACATCAATAGTAAAGGTTTAAAAAAGGATTTTTCCATAACCTGGCAACAAGCCAAGGAAATTGTAAGGAAATGCCCTACTTGTTCTTTTTACAATCAGACTCCACCACCACCAGCAGGATGTAACCCAATACTCAAAGGAATAAAATCTGGCAGATGGATGTGTTTCACTTTGCAGAGTTTGGAAAACTGAAATGTGTACACCACATCATTGATACTTATTCAAGATTTCAATGGGCAACTGCTCTGAGTTCTGAAAAGACTGATTTGGTAATCACACATTTGCTAGAAGTTACGGCCATCATGGGTATACCTGCACAAATTAAAACTGACAATGTTCCAGCATATGTCTCTGTTAAAATGAAACAGTTTTTTGCTTATTACAATATAAAGCATATTACAGGTATAACACACAATCCTACAGGCCAAGCAGTCATAGAAAGATCAAATTGAACTATAAAGGATATGCTAAATAAACAGAAAGGGGTAACAAAAAACCCCAGAAAGATTACATAATGCTCTATTAACTTTGAATTTTCTCAGTGCTAATGAGAAAGGAACAACAGCTGCAGAGAGGCACTGGATAATAGAAAAAACTACAGAATAAAATCAGCCTATATACTTTAAAGATGTGCTGACCTCAGAATGGAAACCAGGATATGTGTTATGTTGGGGTCAAGGTTTTGCTTTTGTTTCTACAGGAAAAGAAAAGCTGTGGATACCATCAAAATTGATAAAGGTTCGATTTGAACAAGAGAGACCTCTTAATTAGAAGAGGTGATAGTTCATCAACCAGCATGACCATCCAATTTAAACTAATTTATAGCACTAACAAATGCTTTTCATTTAATCAGATATAACTTGCCAAAAGGGAACCTCCCCCAAGTTAGGCTTGGGGAAGGGTTTTTGTTTTTGTCTTTCAGGAGAATGAAGGCTAAGGAATCTGAAGAACACTAGACAAACGAGACATCTGAAGGAAAAGGACAAATCATCTAAGAAAAAATGTTTCAAGAAAAAGAGCAAATTGGCCTATTGGTATATGACATGCAAAATTTCATAAGTCTTCCTAAATGTTTGTTTCAGCTCTTCTCTACAGACACTTAACACAAATGGTCTCTTTGTAGTCCCAGTTCAATTAAAAATTAAGGCTGGCTTTGGCCGGGCGGTGGTGGCGCACGCCTTTAATCCCAACACTTGGGAGGCAGAGCCAGGCAGATCTCTGTGAGTTCGAGGCCAGCCTGGTCTACAAAGTGAGTTCCAGGAAAGGCGCAAAGCTACACAGAGAAACCCTGTCTCAAAAAAAAAAAAAAAAAAAAGCTGGCATTGGAGTTGGAGAATGCCTAGAAACTAAGCAAAGCTAAGGCCAGGCATTCATAAATAATAATAAGACTCTGTGTGTAAATTTACTTGGGAACTGGGTGGCAGGCACCCCCAAAAAAGAGCCAAAACCAAATAACAACAGTAAACTTTATTTAAAAAAATATATTTTATGTATGGTACCAGAAGTCACCATGCAAGAAAGCCCAAGAGGCCTCAATCCTACACAAAGAACTACAGGCAGCTAAGGAATGTTGAGAGCAGAAGAGAACACACTAATTGGTTATCAATACCAAATGGTCAGCCCTGAAAACATGGATAAAAACAAGTAGCATTATACAGACTGAGCAGGTTCTATTTAGGAATATTTATACACACACACACACACACACACACACACACACACACAC
>CABHPH010133735.1:6016-50768 GCA_902168325.1 Peromyscus nudipes
ATTCTGTTGAGAGAGGTCCATGGCCGTGCCATAGAGATCTTGTAGAGGTCAGACTTGGAGGAGTCCCTTCTCTCCTTCCATCATGTGAGTTTCATGGGCCAAACATTGGTTGTCAGGCTTACTGCCAGGTGTCTTTTCCTAATGAGCCATCTTGCCAGCTCTTGTGTTTATGTCTAAATGCATTGTCACACAATCTCTCTTTGTGGCATAAAGATAAATGAGTGTCCTGGGCCTGTCTCCTGGGATTTAATTCTTCAGGGTTGAGGGGTAATTCAGAATCTAGCCCCACCATACTATCTTCGCGCCATTCCAGGCTAGCACAAGGAAGAGGATGGAGGATGGAGCATGGGCTTTGAAGGCCAAGGGCCTATGGAACAGCTTTCTGTGATTTCGGACAAATGACTTTGCACCTCCGTTTGCTTCACTGTAAAATGGAATAGATAGTAGTAATGCTTCCCATCTTTCCTTCTTCCTTCCTTCCTTCCTTCTTCCTTCCTTCCTTTCCTCGTCCTCCTCCTTCATCTTCTTCTCTTTTGTGAAGATTGACTATGATTACAACATTGTGATTACACATAAAGATAAATTCATGGGGATGAAGCTAATGCGAGTGAGAATCGTTGCTGAAACAGAGGGAGCAGCATTGTGTGTCGTGGGAGTACCAACATAGAACATTCATGTTGAGTAGAAATGTTTGGGGATTGTGTAAATATGTTTTTTGCACATACAAGGGTCTGTGCCTACCCTAAGATACGGTTCATCTGTAAACATTTTGACACTTTTATACAAATTGCATCACCTTATAAGTATTTTATAAAGCTACACACACACACACACACACACACACACTTATACCTACATACCTGTTTATAGTCACAGATATCATGTACCAGCAACTGTGTTTTCATGAACACATCTAAAGGCTAGAAATGAGACAGTTGGAGGGTATTGCTTTCTATTTATCTGTCTTTCTATCTGTGTTAGCTTTTCAACCATTTATCAGTGGGTAGCACCTCTGGCTACCAGATTGTTGGCACCTGACCTTGTCAGGCTCTCTACTTGGCCCTGAAAACTTAATCACAAAAATTCCAACTGTACACTGATTATATGTGAAGCCCTCTCAGGTCCTGGCTGGCTTGTGAAGAAACATAACATTTCTGTTTGTGGGCAACCTGGGCCAGCGTTCACAAAGTTCCAGGTGTTGCACCCTTTTCCAGACCTTTCTAATGGCCTTCTTCAATGTGGGTTGATAAGAGGGCTCAGACAAGATAAGGCTTAGAGAAGTAAAAGCTAGTTCACAGAGTTATGAAAAAGCCTGTGGTAGCAGAGTGGACTTGGAGAAGCTACGCCCAGATTCTGCTTCTTCCTTGAACGCAGAGAGCTTGGGCAAGGAGTCAGCCTCCTAGCTTCAGTGCCCTCTGAAAATAAGTTTGTTTTTTAAGGCCCGGGGAAAGGAGACAAGAGGCATCCTCCATCCCTGTGGTGTTGGACGCATTTTGACATATCATCGCTGTTTTTAACATATCTTCACTCCAAGTTTTTCAACGAAAGTCTAGGTCGACACCGACTTTGAGCTAAAGGGAACAGCACAGTATGCAAATGAGAGGAAGTATGTCCTTTGCCTGAGTGGATTTTACGGCCAAGAGTTTAGGGATGGCATTTTCTTATGTTGGGTCATCTGAGGGTCCTCTCATAATGTGCTCATGTCTGCCTTGATTTGCTGAATGCATATCTATGGATAGGGACTTCTGCTTTTCTAGAGTATTCAGGGCATCTTGGGATTCAGCATCCTGCAACTCAGTGGTCTGCATCACTTGCCTAGGCAGGTGCCTCTGTAGCTACCGGCAGAGCTGCAATGCTGTGCTCTGAGACTATTTGGCTCAGCCCAGGAAAGAATGCGGGATTTCCTTTAGAGCATGAATGTAAATCCAGCCAGAGATGTTCTCACAATACTTCAGAGTCTTAAAACAGCAGAAGGATGCAGAGATTAGAGCAGGCCTCCAGACAACAACAGGGATAGCAGCCTAAGGGGATATTCTCAGAGCTGTGCAGCTGAAGTGGGCATCAGAACCACCTGCAGGGCTTGTTAGTGCTCAGACTCATGCACCCCACACCTAGCATTTCCTGGTCACTAGGTCTTCAGTGGATCTGAGATTCTGCCTGTTTCTTAGTTGATACCTAAGCAGCTGAACTTCATTTCAAGAGCCAGTATTCCCGTTCTATTTGACATGAACATGAGATGATCATGGGAATGGCCAGGACACCAGAGCAGTCTGGAGGCCTGCTCTAACATCTGCAGAAGGTCCAGGTGTAATAATCATAGTTATTCACCATGACCACTCCCCCTAATCACAGAATAGTAGGGTACTCTTCTTGGGGTACATTTAATTTCATGTCAGGTTATCTAAATAAAGGACCACTGTCACTGAATTGAGAAGATTTCTCAGCCAGTAACATGCTTGCTGGACAAATATGAAGACCTGAGTTTGCGTTCCTAGCACCCACATAAAAAGATGAACACATGTCTGCCTCTCACTGCTGGGGAGGCAGAAAACAGAGAAGGGGTGTCCCTGGGGCTTGTTGGCCAACTAGTCACCTAATTGGTGAGCTCCAGATCCTGTGAATGACCCTGTCTTAAAAATACAGTGGAAGGCTGGTAAGAAGGCTCGGTGAGTAGGAGTGCTGCTGTGCAAACATGTGGACCTGAGTTAGGATTCTCAGCAGCCACATAAAAAGCTGGGCATGGCTGTGGGTGCCTGTCACCTCTGTACTGTGGAGGGCAGAAACAGAAGGGTTACGGGGGCTTGCTAGCCATCAGACTAGCTTGAGTTCAGAGGGAGACCTGTCTTAACAGAATAAGGTGGAGAGTGATAGAGTAGGACATCCAAAGTCCTCCTCTGGCCCACATGTACTCTTGTATGGATGTGCACACTCCCACCACATGTGTACATACTCCCCTCTCTCTCTCTCACACACACACTGAAATAATACAATTAAATTAAGAAAAATAGTTGGGCCTTTGAGATGGCTCAGTGAGTAAAGGAACTTGCCACCTAGGCCAACAACCTGAGTTTGATACCTGGAGACCATGTGGTAGAAGAAGAGATCTGACCCTTACAAGTAGTCCTCTGATCTACTCATACACACACACACACACACACACACACACACACACACACACACACACAAACACGCAAAGAACCAGTGCCAATCTTTATGGGTAAACAAATTCCTAAAACTTGTTTAAAATACACAGTCCTGGGTCCAGGACATTTTGATTCAGTGAGTCTGGAATGAAGCCTTGAGTCCTACACCTTCATCAGTCTCCCTCATGGTTTAGTGTGCTTGCAGTCTGTGTGCCCACTGGCCTTGAGTATTTCCTCTTACATTTATACAGGTTATGTCTCAGAGCGAAAGTACACATAATTTGAATATCTTGTCCAAAATGTAGATCTCTACCTTGGTCAAAGGATTAGCCATCTTCAAAAAGAAATAAACTCAGCATTTCTTTATTTCTTCATATTCGGAGATGGGAGTCTGGTAGTAATGCAGTCACCCTAGTCTTAGGTCCTAGGAGCACTAAGGTCTCTCTCCCAAGGAATGCCATTCCTGGCATGTTTGGAAGTGAGTGTGTGCATGCAAGCAATCTACCAGCTACCAAGAAGAGTCCTTAGATACTCTGTGGGTGAAGTTCCCCAGTGTGACCATTGTCAGAGAGGAAAAAGCCTTTGAAGATGCCCTTCAGCCCTCCACCTTTCCAATAAATGCTCATGCTGTTGAGGTTATGCATACAGGTAGGACAAAAAGAAGGAAGAAACAATTCTCTTTCTCAAGGCTTCTGCAGCCTTGGGTCATAACTTCATAAATTATCCTTTTTTCTGCCTCCTTTAGTACACACATTGTGCTAGTGTATACACTGCCTTCAGCACATTGACTCCATTAATGCACATGCCAACAACCCAACAACCCTGTTCCACACAGCCTGGAAACAAGAAAGCAATACGCAATGTTACCGGTGGCTCAGCTCCAACAGCGCCTGCAGAAGTTTAGTTTAGGTTTAGAACACATAGTTGCCTTTCAAACATTTTCTTTATGTTGCTCTTAGAACTTGATGCTAGACTTGGTTCATAGTTTATTGAAAAGAAAAAAAAGATGGCATTTATTGTCGTATTTGGGAAAGAAAAATCCCTCTTTTTGTAGAGATATTAACACTAGTATTAAAAGTCTTTTATCCATTTACATGTATGAAATTGTCAAACTTAATAAAAAGTATTCTATTGAGTATCTAGTTATTAATATAAAATGAGACATGTTTTTGTTTATAATTATTTATGATACCGATCTAAATTCAAATATTTCATAACATTTTTGCAAAATGGACTGCTTTCCATTAAAATTCATGTAATGCTTCTCTTTATCCAATTTAAGTCAGTCATCAAAGGATGCTCATGCTAGCTACATTTTTTTTCTGGAGCTAAACATAGTGAATCATATAGTCTGAGGGTGTTATCAGTTCCCTTTCATTTTAAACAAGAGAAAATGCACCATGGAGTCACTGCCTCTCATTTTTTAAGGTCATTGATTGGGTTCAAAAGACAAATGCCTTTTTTCGTTGAACTTCCTTCAATTAAGCCATTAACCTTTTGCAATAAGTGTATTCAAAAATCTATCAAAGAAAGCTAAATGAGATTTTAACAAAATCCTGACAATTTCAGCTTAAACATATACACAGAAACCATATGTGCTTAGGAAGAAATATATACACACAGGCATTGTTTACAGAGTGTGTTTTTCTATTTGGAAGACAGTGAAGGAAGAGTTATTCCATACATAATCTGAAACGTGCATTCAGAGAGTCACAGAGACTCCACAGTAAGAGACAAAGATATCTCTATCTACAGTGTGGAGACAGACAGACTGACTGACTTCAAACTTGGACTTGCAATATGAATTTTTTCCCCCTCTTCTCTGGGTACTGCTTCTCAAAATTGCCTCAGGCTACAGAACAGCACCTCAGATCCCCAAGGCCCACTGCCTGGCTCCTAATAGCCACTCTCCATCTGTGTCACATGAGCAGCTGATGAGATCGCTCCAGTGTCTGTATTTTGGAGAGCACTTCCACCCAGGTGAAAATGCTGGGGTTGCCAAGGAGCAGTCAGAAGCCATTAGTGTGGGTGAGAATTTGCCTTGCAGCAGTTCCTTGGCACAGTAGAAAGTGTGTGCACACGTCCCTATGCAGGCTTGGACGTGTGTGTGTGTGTGTGTGTGTGTGTGTGTGTGTGTGTGTGTGTGTATGCATGTGAGTATACATGCAACCCCCAGATATATGTACATGTGTATGCAGGGAAGGTCATCAGATAAAAGACTAGATTCTATATATCGAGTATTCAAAAGCCAAAGGATTTTTCTTTCCCTGCCCACATATTCCTTTTTTGGCTATTGGGTTCTCTCTATCTCTCTGTCTCTCTGTCTCTCTCTGTGTGTCCCCACCCCGTCTCTCTGTCTCTGTTTCTGAATGTGTGTGTGTGTGTGTGCGTGTGTGTGAGTGAGTGTACGTGCGCGCACGCATGCAAGCATGTGTACGTGTCTTTCTCTGTCTTTTTTTTTTTTATCATAACAGAAGGCAAAGAAAAAGAGAACAGCAACTTTGGGGTCATGCTCTAGTGTTTGGGCAGATGGAAGGGAGCTGCTTTGCCTTGGGGCAGGGTGGCTGTAACGAAGTGGCCTGTCAGTCTGTAAATAGTGAGGGTCATCCCTTCCATGTGATGGAGGGGATCGCATTGCAGTGAAAATGGAAATGTCAATAAAATTAATCTGCCAGCTCTTTGCTGTGGTTTTTCTGCTTCTCTGGTCAAAGAAGGTTGAGGTTTTTTTCGGCGAGAGAGCTAAAGGAACAGGTACCAGAAAGGCCACGGGGCAGACCCAGAAGTTCTAAGGCCAGTGCCCCAGTGGGCAGGAAGTCTGGGTGAAACACCATTTGGGAGGAGGGAATGGGGCTGGGGATTTGCTAGTGGATCTGCTGCATTCCTTGGGCAGCAACAGAGTGGCCAGCTCAGGCTACATTGAGCACAGAGTTTATTGTTTTAGGCTTTCTTGGACAAGGTTTTTACTTAGCGTGGGATTTATGGCATTTACTGCTAATGAATGTCTATTCTTAAATTACAAAAAAACCCATCTCAGCGCAATTCCCAGATGTCCTTCCAGGACCCCAGCTTCTTAAACACCAGCAGGGAGCATAAACTCTCCACTTCTCTGTTTTCCTCTTTCGTGTGGCTCCAGGCTAATGATGTGCAAGGAAAACACAGCCATCTATAAAGCCCCAGTGCTGTCCCCATATTCTTCATTTATTTTGCATTTGATTATGCCACAAGTCGGATCTTGTTTCTTTCCTTTTTTTAAAGTTATTAGTTCAAATATTAATGTAGGGATATGGCATATATTGCTACTCTTGATTGATGCCTTCCCAAAAACAGGAAGACGTGCTCGTATGAATTTTAAGAAAGTAGGGGTCCTGCAATGCCTTGCCAGAAGAGTTTTTCAGATACATAATTTAGATGCCCTCCAGGCAGGCTTTCAAGGCATTTTTGCCGGAGGGCAAGAAAAAATAACTCTGACTGTTAAAAGTAAATGATTTTTGCTAATGCACAATTAATGCCAGAGAAAAGCACAGAAGAGAAAGATGTTGATAGGAAGTTCTGATTAAGTGAGCACCCTACCTTGATGTGTGTCTTTTTGTCTGCCCCCTCACGATAATGATCAGCGGTGCAGAGAGCTAAAAAGTTTTCATGTCATGCAAATGTGGAGCTCTGGGTCATAGGAGGAGTGTGCGAATGTGCGAGTTTAGGAGGTGACAGTTCTGGGAGGGGCAGAACAGGCAGTGCGTTATGTGCAATCAACAGTGACACAAGCCACTGTCACCTATGCAGGCAGCCTAGAATATATAGACTACAGAACATTTAACTTGATTACCCGGCAGTCTGTGCTCACTATGGGCGCGGGGATGTATCTCTACCAAATGGGCTTTCTCGTAGCGCTTTGCCCACACTGGGTTCCATAATTGACAAAGAGCTACTGCGCTGTGTCAAGTACACAATTATAATTGAATTAATGATATGGGCGAGAGTGAGACACACAAAATTAACATTTGAAGAGGCCTGGCTTAATTTTGTCTTTTACATATTTGTGTCTCCAATTATACTTTAATGAAAGGGAATATACCCCCTTAATGGATTCCTTTCAGTGAGCTTAGCTGAGCTCGTCATTAGCCTGGCATTGTTGCTGGTACCCTCGCTACGCTTGCTCTAATGGGTCTTCATTTCTTCCTTTTAGGTGACGGGTTAGACAACAGTGTCGCCTCACCTGGCACAGGTGACGATGACGATCCAGACAAGGACAAAAAACGCCAGAAGAAAAGAGGCATATTCCCCAAAGTCGCAACAAACATCATGAGAGCGTGGCTCTTCCAGCATCTCACAGTAAGTTCAGATAAAAGACATTTAAAAATAACAAAAAGCTTATTTCTCATTTTGCTAAGTTTGAGCAAGTCACATGGTCTCTCACGCAGGGTTGATTTTGTTTGGGTTCGAGTTCTATCCCTTCTGTTTCATTTTTTTTAAAAAAAACAAGGTTGCCTGCTTTCTGTGCCTTGGGATCTGGTGACTCATATAGCCGGCACAATTTTGTCAACCATTGCCATCCAAGCAACATCCTCCAGAAAGGAGCAGTGTTTTGTCCTCATAGGTCAGCAGTAGCCCTTGTTCAAAATGGCCCAAGACTCTCAATAGTATACGTAAATGTTTACTGCACTACAAGATGTGAGCAACTTCAGACAATGCAGCTGCAACCAAGGGAGAAAGCCGTGAAGAGCCCAGAGACCTGTTAGCACTGCTTCTGCTAACCAATGCTGTCTCCCCCATGAACACAACCAGCATCTTGCCACATGCATGTCCAAGCTCATCTCATGGAGGTGGTCTGATAAGATGGTGTGCATTTATGTGTGTGTGTATGTGTGTGTGTGTGTGTGTGTGTGTGTGTGTGTGTGTGTGTGACAAATGCTGAAGGGTTATAGGTACTCCAGTGCCTTTGTTTGTCAGGTTGAAATTAAAGATTCTGTTTTAGCTGTTCAAGTCCATTATCTTAAAAGCTAACCCTTTTCACTTCTGGGAAAAGATTAATATGTGCAATGGCCTTAAAGTAACAATTTATATCCTCATGTTTGCAGTCAGTTTTATGTGTTAGTATATACTGTTGACTCTTAAGACCCTCATGACGAAAAGTGGCAACGTGTTTTTTTACAGAGGAACTATGCATGCTTATATTTTACTATCTGTTTGGAAATTCTTGGAAATTTTCCGAGGATGTGTCTTGGCCTAGTATTGTTCTCGGCCATTCTATCTACACTACAGTTTAATAACCGAGTATGTCGCCCATTGAAAGCTGAAGGTCTTCTTTGGTTATTCAGCTTGTGTGTCGTCATGCTGAATGACATTAGTCACCGTGTTGTGAGTCCAGGACAAGGTTCCACTCTTATTTATGATGGTGGTTGTTGGTCTGCTCTTCTCACAGAGGGACAGAGGGCAAGGGGTCGGAGTGGTGGTGGGGAGGGAGAGGTGATGGATTCACATTTCTCAATGGGACATTTTGATGTAAGGACATTAGTAGCAAACTGAGGTGAATCGATCTGGCCTGTGGTGCCCGGATCAGCTGGGGGTACCAATGAGGCTATCTTGGTAGTGGTTATTCTTGCCTCGCAGCTATGGCCATTTCAAAGGTCAGGGCCCTACACTGACTTGGCTCAGAGGAATTAGACGGAACATGCGTCTCTGGGCTGATTACTTAACCAAAGACAAAATAATGAGTCCTAAGCAAATACTGACTAATTGAAAGGGCTGTAAATCCATTACATATTGGTCAGGGATAATCAGGAGTATTTAATCACTTTTATCTATTCAGGAGCACTGAAGCTGCAACAGCAAAGCCCTCAACCTTGCCATGTGCTTATTATTCTCATCATTATCAAAATTACTTCACAGCTGTTCTTTGCTACATCACCTCAGCTGGAGACTAGCTAACCTGTAAAATGTTTTTAATTTGGAAGTCGAGGGAGTGTGAGGGGAGGGCCTCCTTGTTTTCACCCTGAGGTTTGGTGGTTTAAGTAGCTAGAGATGCTAGGAAAGGCGGGGGGGGCCTCCTCAACAGGCAAGCTGCTTCATCCTGACCAGCTCAGCTAGCTGGTTTGCTCCCTCTGGATCCCTTGCAGTGATATCTTTCTTGGTTGAAATTAGACATGTCCATGGTTGCTTTGCAACCAAGCATCTTTGTGCATGCATTTTTAGCCTCTGTCGTGAAAACCAATGTCCCAGAACGCTCACACCTTGGAGAATGTGGCTACTTTGAACTGAGACAGAGAAGCAGAATCTAGACGGTGACACCCAGCTGCCTGAGTCACCAGCTCCATGTTCTTTCCACTTGTGAAGGTGACTTTGCACAGGTCTTATATTTAGCAGTTGCGTAGAGACCTCACAATGTCTGTCATTGGTATATTCAAAGTCAAGGTGGTGATGGTGGTGATGGGGTTATGGAGAAGCCAAGGGCTGCCTTCCTTACCTGTCTGGAAAGCCACCAGCTTCCCCAGCCTTTATGACTAGGGAAGGGTCCCTGCTCAATCTCTGGACAAACCTCATGGCGAATCATGAGGAGCTCTCCTTGGATCTCCTGCTTTGACCTGTCATGGATTCATCTTCCACCATCCACTGCAGCCACCTGCCTATGATTCCTTGGCACTTGCCTGTCAACTGTGTTACAAACTCACCGTCCTTGCCTCATGAGAATGTCTACCTAGTTAAATACACACAGGACTTTGTGCAGAATTCTCTGAACCACTAACAATTTCACTGAATACTTAGAACAAAAGACTCACATAACCTGAGTCTGGGAATGAGGAGCACTTCATTCCAACCTCCCTTCTCTTCTAGACTGTCTGATGGCCAGCGTAGCCCATCAAGTTCCCTGGATTTTTCTTTGCTCCATTGTTCAAATGAGAGGACAATGTCACAGCATCCATAGGTCTGTTGTCTGTACCTCTCCATTTGCGCTCTGCCCAAGAGCAGTGTCCCCAGCCCACAGTCATCCTGCCATTTCCTTCCTCTTTTCACTTGTCACCAAGGGCTTTCTTTTTCTCCTCTCCATGACCTTCTTTCACAAATTGCCCTTTTTCATGGCTTCCTCCCGCTGGCTTTGTCTCCCATCTCTCTCTCTGTTCCCCTCCAGGCCCTTTCTGCACCCCCTTGGATCTCAGCGAAATTCTCACTGGCTTTCATTTTGAAAATGTTTTCTCTCTCCATCCACACTTCACCCCCACTGCAGAGAAGAGGCCCAGTAACTTTGATGAGGATGGTCTTGTAAAACTTTTACTTTCTAATCTTTAATGAGCTGAAAGATTTACTCAGCTGTAATTCTGAGCTCAGAAAACAAGAATAGAGCCCCCTAACTAGCGACATGTTAATTTAGACCTCTTTTCTTACATGCACTAACAGGCATGAGGGAGTCCTTGGAAATAGGGATGCCCTGGTATATTTCTCTGTCATTTAATGAATTTTAACATTCAAAGTGAGATGTCGGCGGGAACTCACTGAAAATAGATGTGGCCTAAATTATTATTTCATGTAAATTTCTTTACATGTGTGGGATTCAATGCACATTCTTCCATTATCAGTCTCTTTAACATTATTTCAAACTGGCCTGTCCCCTTTTGTGAGGTGTGACCCTGTTCTTGTGGTACAATAATCCCTGATGTACCCTTTTTTCTTTTCTTTCTTAAAAAAGAAGCTAATTGAATTATCTCATTATTTTAATTTGTTAAGCAAATGTATTTTGCATCTCAGGATGTGTTCTTATAGAAGGGGGCTGCAAAGGCTTTGCCCCCTGAATGGGCCATTGGCCCATTTTGACATTCATGCATTCATTAACTATCAGAACATAAAAGAACTCTGGGTGTATTTTTTTTTCCAAACACCCAACCAGCATGAAGCAACTTTCCCCAATAAGCCACAGGGGTCTCTCTACATATGTTCTCAACTGCAAGCTATTGTCACCTATTCTGAATACCTCAAAAGGCCGAGAGGAGGGAAAAAACCCAACTCAACAAAGGCCAACTGTAGCAATTGTGAAGTCTTAGTCTCAATATGACAAAAATCATTAACCTTCCATTTTCTAGGAAGAACAAATTCCAGTACAATTGTAACAGTTGAAACAGTCTCTTAGAATCCTGTAAACCACAGTTAGGGGAAATGATAATCAATTTGTTGATAATTGATTACTTTGGAGAAAATATTTAAACGAGAACCAACTTGGAATTTTCAAAATTGAGCTGTTTGATGAATCTGTTTCCATGCTCAGAGCCAAGCTCTTTGAATTTGTTTAATGTGATGTTAAAGAATTACTCTCTAATTTCTAGCTACCTGTTTTCATGGTGTCCTTTAAAACAGTATCCTCTAGAATGTGCAATTCTTATACAGAAATAAATCCATTTCTTCTTAGAAATTCAGTTTAGCAAAACTGTTGAACACCCATTATCCTCTTCCAATCAAGCATGACCCTGTCAGGCTTATTCACCCTAAGAAATGTACAGGAGGTAGAAGAAAAAAATCTGTTGGAAATCCACTTGCATTTGCCATAAAGTAAACAAGGACCACAACAAATAAACAAGCCAACAGCAATAGAACTCTCTCAGCAAAGTGTATTCTCTTTATTAACACTTGGAGATTATGAAATTATAAAAGCAAGCCTGCCATTACAACTTTTTATTCTACTGCAAAGTTACTTTAAAAAGAAATGGCAAGAAATAATCTCTAGGCTGACAGTTTTATAACCACACACCAGGCCCTTACTGTTCAAGCCAGCCTGCCACCACCTTCATTTGTCACCTGGGGAGATCTCCCTGAGTTGTGCCAACCATGGGAGAGAAAGAGAAGGTACTCGCACCCAAGGTCTTGGCTTGCTCATGCCAGTTTCTGACTGAGGGTCTTCGAATGGAAAATGCAGTGAAGCCCCTGCCCACTTAAGAGGTGTGACACTTCTTTCAGAGAGACCTGTCCGACCTCAGAAGCAAGTGACAGTATATTGTGCAGTCTCCTTGACATGGCAGGTTTTGATGCTCTGTCATTGTCCGGTGGCAGATGCTGCGTCTCCTCTCTGTGTCTGTGGGTGTGGAGAAGGGGCTGTGGTCTGTGACTTGGTGACTCCTTATCTACTGGAAGTTCTTTTATGGAACTAGGTAAAAGTCTAGATTTGATGATAAAAAATATGCTTTAATGTATATTGACCTACCAAGACAATGAAGCCTCGTTATGGGTGAATCTGCTTGCAGGTTACATTCGAGAAATGTGTTTTTCCTTCAGTTGATTCATGGAGACCTATTGATAGAAAACAAAGTCATCTGAAATTTCCTGTTGTACTACACCCCCCCACACACACACATACCACACAGGCATACATGTACACACATGTGAGAGACAGAAAAAGATGGAGGGAAGGAAATGGAGAGATAAACTTCAAGTATTTGGTTATTAACTAGTTAGTTAATTATTAACCAGTTCTCTTCATTTGGGGGCTCATTTAGATGGCTTTCTTAAATGAGGAAATAATATGTCTAGATTCAGTGCACAGGACCCCAAATCCACAACACAGTACATATTTTATCTTAAATATTACCTCCATGTCTCATTTTCCATATCTGTTGAGTGGGGATAATTCTGGACTCTCCTAATACTTACTACAGGGATTAAATGAGACGCATGTGTGAAACCTCTCAAATTTGTGCCTGGTTCTTATGACAGATACTTAATATAAAGTAGCAGCTAGGCACAGTGGTGCATGCCTTTAATCTCAGCACTCAAGAATCAGAGGTAGGCAGATCTCTGTGAATTTAAGGCCAGTCTGGTCTATAGAGTGAGTTCCTTTATAGCCAGAGCTACAGAGCTACATAACAGAGAGACCCTATCTCAAAATATATATGTGTACGTGTGGGGGTGTGGGGGTGTATGTTATGATTCTTATTTGAATCTAATTGGATGCAAGAGGTCTTGACCAGTGGATTGACCTGGTCATCCAATCTTACCATATCCTTTCGTGGCACTGGGTGAGATAAGGAGATTGGATTTTGATATATAAAGCCCAGTGCATCCAGTAAGAGAGAACATGTCTCACCCTACCCTTTAAAAGCTGTGTCAGCATTTAACGGCCTTTCATGGATGCTCCCTGGCAGATAACATCAGAGGGAGAGAACACTAGTGCCAGCTGGGGGCCATTGTACCATGGTGCTGCTGGGCCAGGAAGCACGCACCTGCAATCTCAACTCTTGGGAGACAGAGGTCAGAAAAATCCCAGGCTCAAGACTGGATAGCCCTGTATGAAAAATAAATAAATAAATAAGAAAGCAAGACTATTCGATGGTCCATCTGGCATGGGCAGGGGAGAAGAACTTTGGTGGAATATTCAGAAAGCCTCCGTGGGGTCTGACTTTGCAAAAGAGGTTCTCTTCCTAATTGTGTAGGATCTGAACTTGCCTGGCTCTTCTCAGTGTTTGAATCTAGGCTTTCTGAGCTTCCCCAGGGTATGCTTTTTCTAAAGGAGCCATTCAACGTAAGGTGCTTTGATTTGGGTTTGAGCTCCATGATCTTGGGAAAGCTATGCAGCCACTCTCAATTCTTTGTTGTTGTTGTTGTTGTTGTTGTTAACCTTCAAGATGAAGCTAGTGAGTATCTGGTCTCCATAGCACCCATTAACATTGCTGTACAGCTCAGACAGTGTAGTCAGTGTGCACACACATGTTGTGCGTTGCATGGATTTGGGTATTTCGATCTGGTTGCATACTTTCATTTCGAACTGCTTTGCCACCTCACAGCCTCAGTAGGGTTACTTACTTGCCATGTTCCTCTTTACCAAAATGCCTCTCCTGTTCTTCTTGTACACCTGTATCCATGAAGAAGCCATGACACTTTCTATCACTGCACATCTCTTTAAGAACCTAGAGTGCTTAATAGAAGCTAAAGTCCATGGACATTAGTTATTTCTACTTGGAAAATTAGCCACTGCATGATTCTGAGACCAGTCTACTTAATACTAACAGCTGTGGGCCAAATTAATTCCAAATATGAAATGTTGGCCTTGCTTACAGAGAGGGAGATGAGACAGTCTTTCTCATGTTCAGGGAGGCAAATGTGCACTGAATGCGAGTGGAGCTCCCTGGTGAAAGGTTCACGGACAGAGGTGTATACAGAAACCACAGCTGAAAAGCACCAGTAGAGACTGAGGTCCTCACCAGCAGGCAAGTGAGGCTGCCCCTTGCCTCGGCATTGTTGTTTTTTTTTTTTTCTTTTCTTGCCAGGAGAAAAACATCTGTGAGTTATTTGAATGGAACCTTATACTGGAGATCGCCTGAATTGGTGTCATCTCTGTTTAATTTCAGGAAATGATGTCACAATGCATTAAATAACAGTGCTGGGTGATTTAGTTTCCCGTGGACAATGCTGTCCTAAGCATTCCTCTTCTCTTGCAGTGTTTCCAATTAACTGTAAGCTTGAATGTTCTTCCTATTTTATAATGATTTTGAGGGGTGGGGGCGGGAGGCTGGGGGTAGGAAGAGGAGTAATTTCAGAGGTTGCCGAGGTTCAGAGCTAATGACACATCTATCATGTCCTTATTGGGGCAGGAGGGTACTGAGCGTCAGGGGGTGTGATCAGCAGTGGCAAGCTGGAACACTGTTGGTTGGTTTCAAAGAATTTCTGGAAAAGAAAGCCTGAAGGCTCTGGTGCTAGCTGTTTAGAGAGCCTCTAGATAATTCTATTAGCGACCCACATACTGTAGCTTCTGCCTGCCACTCAAGGTCTCTGTGCACTCCCTTCTTCAGTGAAGAATAGAGGACACAAGTCAATTCTGTGTACCATCTGTCGTCGTTTTTACAATCTCTCAAATTAAAGAGACAGGCCAAAAATTTAATGTGTTCTATCTTAGAAACTCCTCTGGAGGGAGGGCGATTGCAGCTGAATTGGCTGTGTTTCTCTTGACGGGGCGATTGCATATTGTGACAACTCAGCCTTTCAATTGTCCTGATCTGGTGTTTAGAATAGGGTGATCTGGCCTTCTTTATGGAGAAACCCATGTATTGTTGTGGATGTAGCCACCTTGCCTCTGTTTGTGTGGTCATGGATAGTACTAGTTAGAACAACTTCTTAGGTAGGTGATGAGACACGTAGTCTCCCTCACAAATGATTTCAAGGCATGACAAGGTTTTTTTTTGGTTGTTGCTTTTTTTCTTTTCTTTTAGACAAGATTTCTGTGTATAGCCCTAGCTGTCCTCGAACTCACTCTGTAGACCAGGCTGGCCTGGAACTCAGAGATCTGCCTGCTTCTGCCTCCAGAGTAATAGAATTTAAGGTGTGATCTACCATGCATGGCGATAACAAAACATTTTTAAGTATAGCTGATGATACCATTTTAAAAGAAAGTTCACCTAAGAAAGATAGTATCCGATCTATGAGTTATTAACTGCCATAAAAAAATTTTAGTAACTCAGCCAGAACATAAAGGATTTTAGGACACTGTAATGCATGATTCAGTCACACAGGATACATACATGCCTGTATACATGTGTTGAAACACAGAATATCCAGTGATCCTGGGGCTAACGTTCTCTATTAGCTCAGAGGTTGAGCATTTTCTTTACTCAAAAGTTTGCTCCTCAGCACAACAGAAAGTAAAGGTGGACCCTACCATAAACTGTGAGCCCCAGATGATGGTGCTGTCGAGGAGATTCATCAGCCAGGGACTAATGTACTGTGTGGTGGAGGATAGTGATAAGGGATAGTCTGTGCTGGAGGAGGATTTGCATGTATGGAGGCAGGGTTAGTGGGGGAAATAATCCAGGCTTGTCCTTGCCTCTTCTTGCTGTGACTCTAAAACATCTAAAAAAAAAAATAGTCTATTTTTCAAAAATGGGTAATTGAGGAAACTAAAAAATGAAATGCTTATTAAATTACCATCAAAAAGAAACTAAAAGAATTGTACCTCAAAGTTTAGCACCCAGTTTTATAAAATATCACTTGAAGCATCATTGTTTAAAAATACGCTAAAGAATTCAAGGAGATGGGAATTGAGGACCCTTGAATAAAGGAAAATAGAAGGCATGTGCGTATTTGAATATTCAGCTATTTAAAAACTCCAAGAATAGAATGCCATTACATGCTGTTTAGTGAGAACCCTGAATATTCATTCAAATTCTACGGAAAAAATTCCACTTCCTTCCACATGACCACAGTGTGCAATTGTAGTCTGGGCAGAAGTGGAGTTCTCAGAACTGGAAGGTCAAGGTGACGGGACTGAGAAAACTGAGCATCCCTTGGCTTAGCTGCAGGACAGTCGTCAGTGACCTTACTGTTTAGGACTAATTTTGCCTTTAGAGAGTGTGACTGTACAGACTTCCAGAGACGTCTGGAAATTCTGCCTCCCCTGCACTGAGGTCTGTTTTTGTGATTTGGAGAGGGTTATGAAGTGTAAAGATGATCCCAGCCTCACTACTCTTGGGATGAAACAGTGGCTTGGGCAGGAAGCATTAGGTTGGTTGAATGGAATTTGTCTGTTGCATTTATGGGCCACATCCCACTGTCTAAATTGGTTGGCAGCAGTTGTTTCAATGAGTAAAGTAACCAGTGACACCCTTTAAAGGTATATTATCCCCTTAAGATGTGGTCGTGGTTCCGTTTTCATGCTTTTACATTTGTTCTTTATGTTTGGAACTGCCAAGACCCAGATCCGCCAGAACTAGTTTCAGTTGTTTTTATCTAATAGTAGATGAGTTGTCAAGTACAATAGGATGGCAGATGATTTTTTAAACTACAGTTTTACTTCTCGCTTATAACAGATTACATGGACATTTGTTGAATCTGACTTTAATGTCCACAAATGCACAAAATTATAACTCAAGAGATGAGAGCTGTGAGATTCTGAGGTGAAGAGTAATGAAGAGATGATATTATCGAGTTATTCTCATCATTATAGGAAACTAATGTGGGCCAGTAAGCAGCCCCCGTCAGCCATCACCCTAGGCTTATTTGGATCTGATTTGCCTAACATAGTCAGATAGCGAAGGTCCACTCTTGTATTCCTTAAACCAGCTCTTGCTATTCTTCAGTTCAATACTTCAGTTCTCGCAGTATAACTGTTTAGATTCTCTTACTTCTTGTATCAATCCCTTGCCATCAAAAATATTCCAAGAATTCATTTTGGCTTAAAAATACATGGCAATTTTATACCTATTAATTGACAAAAGGATAGTCTCATGATTGGCCACATTCCAATGGTGACCCAGAATTCATGTAGTGATCACGAGCAGACAATAAACACCCCGAGTATCCTGGGGGTGCTATAGGAGTCTTTGTAAAAAGAAAAAAGCTGTTATCAATAGAGGAGATGAATTCTAGATTATTCCCTGCAGGTTGGTGACAGGTTGGAACTCTCTATAAAAGCAATCTTATTTTTTCCCCCATGGTGAAAAGTTATAGGTTCCATTTCAGTGTTTCAAGATACCTGCAGGCAGCTCATGAACTGATCTACTTGTTTTAAATCCTGTCTTGCAGTGAATTTAAAAAAAAAAAGTGGTTTGAGAGCATGGGAATATGGGGTCATTATTGGTCAATTATAGGCTCAGTTTTTGCATTAAGTTTCTGCAAAGCCGTAAGTGAAGGCCTGTGTGGCAAAATCCCACTGATGACTGGGAGACACGTTGATAAAAGCCCCTCTTATGGCTTAATCCTGAAGCTTTTTGTTCTTTTGCACACTGCTTAAGTGATTATCAAATATGGTTATATGGAAAGGTATAGGTTTTTAATGTGTTTGTTGCCAGTCTGAGAAAATTTGGGGTGTGTTTGTGTGTGTGTGTGTGTGTGTGTGTGTGTGTTTGAAGAAGAATGTTGTGATGCAATGCTCTGCTTTTCCTGAGCTCCTTGGTTAATGGCTACCTCAAATACCCCATTAATGTGATTAAATCGCTAGCAACCCACGGAATCAGCTTAATGATCAAAGGAATTTATTTGGGGGTTAACTCACAACCACGGGAGATTTATCATAGGGTCCGGGAAAGCTAAGCTATGTCCCACGCCTAACGGCTTGGTCCAAGATCTCAGCATCCAAACCACGAGGTAACCAAGAGAGAATCGCATAAGTGCATCCCAGGTCTTAAGGGTCCCCGGCGGCCACTCCCCAGGGGCAGGTACCTCAAGGTCATAGGCAGGTATAACAGCTACAGCTGCTTCACTAGGGGTAGTGATTCAGGGCATGGCTCAAACAGCCACCCACTACACTCCATCCTTATGTGGATGGCTTACACAATCAGTTAAATGAAAAGGTCCATCTTCAATCCTGGTGAATCTCTGGCCAGATTCTCTTGGAATTTAGATAATGGAAATGTTTATAATTTATTTAAAAGTAGCAATTTTCTTCCTTTAGACATGGGGGTGAGAACAACTATTAACTTTTTGTGTTCACAAAAGCAAAGATTTCAGGACACAGTAAAAGCCTTGATGTATAGAAGCCTATATACCAGAGGCAGCAAAGTTAGTAATAAGTGGAAACTATTATACCCAATCTACTGCTTAGCTCCACCCCTTGCTGTTCTTAATACCATAGTCAAGTAATTTAATTTGTCTGAGTGCTGCTTTCTTACCTCATCAATTTTGTTGTTTCTGTTTTTGTTAGTTTTTGCTGTTATTGTTTTGTATTTTGTTTTTTTGGACAATGCCTCTTTCTGTAGAACTCATTATGTACAACATCAGGCAGACCTCAAACTCACAGAGATCTGCCTGCTTCTGCATCCCAAATGCTGGGATTAAAAGTGTGTACCACCATATCTGGCCCTTACTTCACTGTTTTGAAAGTTAGTTGAGATTAGAAATAGTTCAGATTGAAAAAGGGTAAAAATGTCATAAAATATAAAATGATATCCATTCATGCCCTTCTATAATCTGGCCATAATAGTCAATTCTCTTTGTCTCAACTTCATGAAAATTAAATTTAGACACCCATCAAAGAAAGGTATTATATCATCCTTTAACCTGAGTCTTGAATGGGACTCACATCTACAGACAACACACAATGAACAGGCAAGGGTCAAAGGCTTTACCCCACTCACATTAAGGTACAGTTCCAATGATATTATAAATTAAAGTAAAATTTGAAAGCATGTACTCATCTTTAAGAAAAAGAGATGAGTGATGAGCTTTGCAACAGAGCATTAAGGGGATTTGAGCCTCTTTTTGTAAACAATTCAGACAGAGTTAACTGGTCTACCACCCTGCTACTTTTCATCCTGGCTGAACTGCCTTTCTGAAATAGTGATCCCATGTCCCCACACTACGAAAGACAAAAAAAAAAAAATCATTCCAGATGCAAAATCACCTCATTGATTTGAACATAATTTCAGTCTGAAAGCTGAATCAGACTTCCTTGGATTTGCCATTCGGAAGTTTGCAAGTGTTACAGCCCTTTAGAGAGAATCCACATTGGCAAAAATCACAGAACTTGAGTGGAGATACCAAAAGCAGCTTTGAAAGGCATGTGGAGGCCCACTGGTGGTGCTGTACACCTTTAATCCCAGTGTTTGGGAGGTGGATCTCTGAGTTTGAGGCCAGCCTGGTCTGCAGAGTGCATTCCAGGACAGCCAGAGCTACACAGAGAAACCCTGTCTTAAAAACAAACAAAACAACAAAAGGCATGTGGAGGCCTTGGCCTTAAACACTAGCCACATATCTCCTAGGAGACTTTCTATGGAAGATACATGATTGGAGAGCTGGGGTTGATCTTTGTGCAAGTAATATTTGCAACTATGGCATTGGATAAAGGTCAGCAAGAGAGTGGGGTGAGAGAGGGAAATGGTCAGCAAGCTTTTGAAAATGATGTGGAGGGGTGGGAGGAAATAGACATCAGACCCAAGGAGACATAATGAAGTCATGTGACGAGGGAAAGGCGTTTCAAAGTAGGGGAAGTAGATTCCGAAGAAAGATGAAGGACAATGAAGACTAAAAATAAGCCTTTCACTGTGGCACTTTGGGGTCATGGTCTACCTTTGAATTCTGCTGGCTGATGAGTGAGCAGGTGGGTTGGGAGGGAACAAAGGAAGAATAGAAGACAGGGTGTGGGGGTGGATAGGTTTCTAAGCACAGGTGAGTCAGGAGCATGGGGAGGTTGGAGGGAGACAGAAGTAGAAGTACAGGGGTGGAGGAAAGGCCAGTGGCTAATCCGAGGTGCATGAGGAGGTAGGTGGAGGTCGGAGCCCAGGTGCAATGGTGCAGTAGTGATGGACACATTTTGTAAAGATAGGGAAGATGTGAAGAGATCTGGGTATCTCGCGTGACAAGATGCAGATGAAGAGGGTGTGATGCAAAGTAAATTAGGAAGGGATGAAAGTGTGGCTTCGGAACAGAGGCCCCTGGCTGGAAGGGACTTAACTGAAAAACCCTTTCTTAGGCAAGGATCACAGAAGAGAGGCAAAAGCAGACCACAGCACAACTCCAGACTGTTTGGACAGGCAAGAGAAGGATGGTGGTAGAGAAATCTTGAAATAGAGGCCAGTAATTCAGCATTCCAGTGATGTAATCTTTCCTGGAATTGTGACCGAAGAATAGCTCTGTAGTTCATCTGCATAATGAAATGACTAAGGAAAGTCCAAATAATGTTGAGGGAGGCCTTGCATTGAAATGTGTTATAATCTAACAGAGTGTGCCATTGGTCAACACCAGAGACAGGATGAGCAGCTAAAACATAAAAATCTCCTGACCAACCCAAATACATGGAGAAGTTTATTAATTTAAAGGCACCACTTTTAAATTGTTGGGTGGAAAAAAAGAATTACTCAATAAATGGATTTGGGGTAATGATTTAACTATTTTTTTAAATCAATATTCTCCATGAAAATAAGTTCCATATTTAAGAGTTCTTTGAAGTGAAGGGACTACTTCTCTTTCCTTTGTTTAGTGAAATCCTTTCAGAGCATAAAAACAAAGGGATTATAAAGAAAAATGGTGATTGGTTAAATTAAATTAAAATTAAGAGTCTTTGAATGTCAGGAAAACACCATAAACGAAATAAAAGAAAATGTTAAAACTTGCAAAAAAAATGTGCAACATCATTTGACAGGCAAAGGATTAGTGTTCCACATAAATGAGGCATTGTGCACACCAACCGGGAGAAAATGAAACGGATGAGAATTAAAAGATGAGCAGAACCATCACTCGGAACGGCCAGCAGGCATTGTAAAACTGCTCAATGCCATCAGTAACCACATGCCATTTTAAAAAACAGCATCAGTTTTTATTCGATGAAATTAAGAAAGAATGAAACTGGGTGTGGTGACATGTATCTGCAATCTTTGTACCAGGAGGCTGAGACCTAAGAATCCTGAGTTCACGGCCAGACCCAGCTACAAAAACACCTATACCTTAAGAAAGAGAGAAAAATGATAATGCCCATTGCTCTCCAGGGTGGAAGGTTATATCCACCATAATAAGGACAATAAAATCACTCTTTCTGTCATACAGTTTGTTATGATTAAAAAACTAAAGCATGCAGTGTGTGGTGGTGCACACCTTTGATCCCGGGCAGAGACAGGCGGCTCGTTTTGAGTTCAAGACCAGCCTAGTCCACTACATAGTGAGACTCTGTATAAAAATATAAAACCAACCAAACAAAACCCCACTAAGGTAAAACATGTTCTTACTATTTGATGCAGTAATTTGGTTCTAAGGGTTTTTTCATGAGCAAATAAGAAATAATCACAAACATTATGCAAAGTTGTGCCTAAAGATATTATTGATAGCAATAAAGATTGAAAACTACCTATATTACCAACTATAGGAGACTATTCAAGACTGTGACAGACCAATGTCCAATCATTAAAAATTTTATTATATAAATTTTTTGAGATATGGGGAAACCTCAATATATTACTAACTGAAATACAATTGGTAAAATGCTATATAAACTGAATTCCACTCTTGTAAAATAAAATACATATAGAAATAGGCACAGAAAATATTAACAATTATTTTTGAGTAGTATGATCTTGGTGACTTTTTGTTTTTTATATCAGAATATTTCCATAAAACGCAAAAAAAAATATCAGGAGGCTAAAGCAGGTGGTCATTGAGTTCATGGCCAACACAATCTCAGATAAAGATATGTATATTTGTAATGTAGGACAATGTTTCTTATTTTAATGAAGAGCTAGGGATGGGCAAAGTAAAGCCTGGTAGTTTCCTGGGATTCCAGGAGGCCACAAGTCCAGGTTCAGGCTGAGAGGCAGAACGGGGCTGCAGTGAGGAAGTATTGTCAGGTTTGTGCAACATCTCTTCTTGACTGAATCAAAGGGCTGGTAAGGATGGATGGCATTAAAATGAAGAGAAGAAAGGTATTAACAAGTCTGTGTCATGTAGATGGGAAGATTCAAAAGTGAGGGGAGAGACGGTGTGGAGTAGAAGGTTCTTACAGGTACAGATGTCATAAGGCAAATGCATGTGGCTTGGAAGCCCCAGGTCTCCTCTAAACAGCAGGGAGAGGCACAAACTGTTCTTCCCGAGGAAAGTGATGAGAGGTATAAGAGGGAAAGGAAGAGACAGTGGCTTGGCCTCTTGTCTCTGATCCCAGAGGGACCATGAAGGAGCAAGCAGGTGTGGCGTCAGTGGAAGAGTATCTTAACACAGCTGACATCACAAAATGCCATAGACTAGATGGCTTAATGAAGAAAATGTTGGGCTGCAGAGATGGCTCAGTGGTTAAGAGTGCGGACTGTTCTCGAAGAGGACACACTCTGATTCCCAGCACCCATGAAGGGTGACTCACCCCCTTCCATAACGCTAGCTCCAGGGGATCTGGTGCCTTTGGCCTCTATAAGCACCTACAGTCGTGTGCACATACCTATACATGTATACATGCACATAATAATTTTTTTAATGTTTGAGATGTCAAAACAAGCTAGCAATCCTTCCCCTCTGAAGTTATTTTCTCACAGCTCGGTAGGAAAGAAAATCCCAAGGCCATGGTGCTATTGTGCTAGTGTCTGGTGATGGCTCTCTCCTGGCCTATCGACCCGGGATCACTATCCGCCTGGCTGTTCTCACAGGTCCTTTTCTCTGTGCCTGATACAGAGGAAGAGGGAGGAGGCGGTTCTCACTCTTCCTCTTCTAAGGTCACCAATCCTCTTGGATTAGAGCCCCCCCCCATTATGGCCTCATTTAATCTTTTTTTTTTTAAGATTTATTTATTTATTATGTATACAGAAAAGGTACCAGATCTCATTACAGATGGTTGTGAACCACCATGTGGGTGCTGGGAATTGAACTCAGGACCTATGGAAGAGCAGTCGGTGCTCTTAAACTCTGAGCCATCTCTCCAGCCCTCATTTAATCTTAATTACATCGTAGATGCTTTAATTCCAAGCACAGATGCCCCTTTGACGTATGAGACTGCATCCCAACATGTTTTATCTTATGTTTTTCATGTTTAATATTTAATATTTATATTTTATTTATTGCTATAAACCCATCATAAGTTTAAAATATTATAAGTCAAAAAATGCGTCTAATCCATGCATCCTGTGACTATCAAGGCTTAGCATCACACTACAGAGTATTAGCTGCTTTCCCTCGAGGTCCCAGGGCTGGGAGCTTGACTCACTGCAGCAGCATTTACAGACTGTGTCCTAGGCATACTCCAGTGAAGAATTCAAAATTCAGAGCACTGTTTTATTGAGCTGTGTGCTCCACTTTTACACCATCACGGTCAAAACATCGCAAGTGGAAGGATTCTGAATTAAGGACCAACTCTGGTCAGGGCTTCCGTGCATGAAGTTTGGGTGAGGGCTGTGGGGACAGTTCAGTCCATAGCTAAGAACTTTCACAGAAGCCATATTTCAGGGCAGACATTAGTTTCAAGTCAAGGACATGGAATCCTACATTTGGAAGAGATCAAAGTTCTCTTGTTTTTCTTTTGTTTGGCTTTGTTTTCCATGGCCTTGCGAGTGAGGGTGAGGGCAAAGGAGGAGGCTGACTTTGGATGTGGTAAAACAAAACAGAGCCAAGAAAGCCAGTCACGCCGTGGTAAGAGGCACAGGCTTGTGCTAGCATGACACAGAGGTAAGGGAACTCTCTAGAAAACTCTGTGTGAGTAAGTGTGTGTGTGTGTGTGTGTGTGTGTGTGTGTGTGTGTGTGTGTAGGGAGGGGAGCGAGGAGACGGTGTTGGGGGAGAGTGGAGAGCTCGAGAGAGAGCTGAGAGCTTTCCCCTAAAGCATTCTGGACTGAGGGAGCACAAAGGAGAGGCGGCAAGGGTCCCTGGGTGCTAAGGTCTTGTCTTATTTGAATTAGGTGAAAGCCTTGTTTGATCTAGCGGGTTTTCCTCAGAGTTCAGCTTTACATGTTTTAGCACTCAACCAGTTTGTGTACTTTCAGAGTCCCCCACCTCCTTTCTCATCTCTTCTCTTCTCTTCTCTTCTCTTCTCTTCTCTTCTCTTCTCTTTTCTCTCTCTCTCTCTCTCTCTCTCTCTCTCTCTCTCCATACCCCTCCCCTTCAAGGGGAGAGACTGAGGGAATAGAGGCTGGCTGAGGCCCACTCCTGCTCTGTTATGTACCCTTGACCCTTCCCTGGGATCTGCGGTTAATACACGCTTTGTAGAGGCGACTTGGCAAACCCTACTCTCCACAGGACTCAATTCATAATTTGCTGCTAGCAGGCGTAGCAAGGGCTCTGTAGTGGCTTGTTTGCTCAGTGCTACACAAAAGCAACGTGTTGTGACCTTCACTGTTATCGCATCAGGAAGTAGACGGTCCTGGCATGGAGTCGAGTCTTCCTATGGCTCTCCACAAGGGTAAATTATGTTCCAACCTTCCCATCTAAAGCGTGTCACACTTCATGTTACTATTGTGTATCTTAAAATAAACAGCATCGCAAGCTGTTTATTTTGGTGTTACTATGTATGCATTTTAAAACAGTGGTTACTTAAACAAATGTCCCTGTTCCCACCGCACTTGAAAGTCAGTGTTTGCTCCTGTGGTTTTGGATTTTGTCACTTCTGTTTGGATTATGTCTGAACCCCACACTGGGAGCAGTTGCAAGGAACCTGGCAGTGTCTAAGACTGGGACCTGTAGTTGGTCCTGGTCCTCAGCAATGAGTAGCTGTTTGGTCCTCACCACGCTCTCCCAGCCGTCCACAGTGCCTTGCCCTCCAACGCTAACAAGGTTTTTCAGTTTCTCTTTCAAGCTGTAAGTCTGTTACATTCAGTGATAGAGTTGGTAATTTTATGTTCCTGAATGCTGTGCAATTTAGTTGACTAAGTGGTCTACTGCTTCAATAACAAAATAGTTCTCCCAAATACTAATTTAAGACTGTCACCTGTAAACCAGGCAGGCGGTGGTGGCGCACACCTTTAATCCCAGCACTCAAGAGGCAGAGGCAGGCGGATCTTTGTGAGTTCGAGGCCAGCCTAGTATACAGAGCGAGGTCCAAGACAGGCACCAAAGCTACACAGAGAAACCCTGTCTTGAAAAACCAATAAACAAACAAACAAACAAACAAACAAACAAATAAATAAATAAATAAATAAATAAAACCAAGACTGTCACCCATGATCTAAATATACAGGTTACATTCCATGGACACAGCCTGGTTAAGTTCAGTGAGGATGGAGGACAGTAATAAGCAAAATGTTTCTTTGGAAAAAAAATGTTTTGAACACTGCACAGTCTTGGTGTGTGTAAGATAGCCTTTGCACTTGTACAGGCTTGGTACCCCACGCTTAGTTTTGTACTTCCCCTTTGCCCTTCACCCCATAAAATGAATTACAGCTATGGGTGGTCTATGCAGATCCCTGTTGACTGCAAGCAGGAAGTAATGTAGTGTGAGAGAGACCCTCAGAACCTCGCCTGGCCTGATGGTGACATTTGCAATAGTCAATACCAAGAGCCTACTGAGCCATGAGGAGGGGGGAACGCAGCACCCCAGGGTACCTTCTCCACTCCTGACCTGTTTTTGAGAAGAGAAGCAAGGTTGGTTTGAAGCTATGCATTATGCCACCCTCTTCTCTCTAGTGAGTGGCAGCATCAGACTGTACCATCTTTCCCATCTCAGTAACCTAACTTCCTGTTGTACTGGCACATTGTGTAGGAACATTCTAGATAATTTGCTGGTAAATGAATGAATGAGTAAAATCCTGCTCGGGTTTGGAGCATCTCAAAAAGTCTAATGTACCGTGGAGTAATTCCTAGCCATCTTAAAAGTTTGTGGACACGCCGGGCAGTGGTGGCGCACGCCTTTAATCCCAGCACTCGGGAGGCAGAGGCAGGCGGATCTCTGTGAGTTCGAGGCCAGCCTGGTCTCCAAAGTGAGTTCCAGGAAAGGCGCAAAGCTACACAGAGAAACCCTGTCTCGAAAAACCAAAAAAAACAACAAAAAAAAAAGTTTGTGGACACGAGGGTAATTTTTATTCTCATATCTTGGTCGTGTGAATGAAATAGGAATAGTGTTCTTGATTATGTTTACCACAAAATTAGTTGGAAAAATTTAGGTTAGATTTTTTTATGATTGAAACTGCATCACATGTGAGATCTGAAATTTTAATGAGATGACACCAGTTATTAGTGTGATAGCCACATTTCTTCCTCTTCTACAGCACATATCCAAAGCCCTATGCTGCAAAGACATTAAAGACCATTTATTGGACTATTTAGATGCAGGTGAGAGGCAGTAACTGTCTTCTGCTCCGTGGAAAGTTTCACATAAGATATTTTGAGTATATGGATATTTTTACTCCAAAATATAATGAAAATACAGTGACTGTATATGACTGACAGCTTTGATAAGACTTTGTTACCCTATTCATTGAAGGCAAGTTTCAGCTACTTTGGCTTCTTCCAGTGTCCAGTAGAGGTACTGAAACCTGAGGCTTGGGTTGTTGGGATGGAGCAAGGCAGGGATGCTGGGATGGAGCAAGGAAGGATGCTCCAGCAAAGCCTTTATCACGCTGCCTGCACTAAGAAATGTGGGGCATGGCTTCAGAAGGAGGAAAATACTGTTTAATTTCCATACACATTTTGGAATTATCCAAATTCTTGCTGTCATTGACTTATTGCTGGTCCAAACACTATGGAATCCCATTGCTCCTGACAGACAGAACCACAAAGCAGAGGAAGGGGTGGTCATCTAGAATTAACTGGATTTTCAAAAGAAACCAAACAGTTCCTATGTTCACCCTCAGACATGAAGAGTTACGCTGTCATCCTTCTGTAACTGGCCTGCCTTGGCACATAACAGTCACAGTGTTTTCTTAAAAGTCTAAAAATCAGCCAGGCGGTGGTGGCGCACGCCTTTAATCCCAGCACTCGGGAGGCAGAGACGGGCAGATCTCTGAGTTCCAGGCCAGTCTGATCTATAGAGCAAGTTCGAGGACAGACAAGGCTACTGGGAAACCTTGTCTCAGAAAAGAAAAAAAAAAGTCTAAAAATCACCTTGCTAACAACTAGACATTGTCGTGTGTGTGTGTGTGTGTGTGTGTGTGTGTGTGTGTGTGTAGAAGGAGTACACATGCCCATGTGTACATGTGTGGAGTCTAGTTGACATTGAGTGCAGTATACTATTCCTCTCTCCTTATTTTTGGGGGAGTCATAGTACTTTATTGAACCTAGAGTTCACTGGATGGCCAACACACTTCTCAGGATCCTCCTGTTTCTACCTTCAGTGCTGAGATGAAAGGTGTGTTCCTCGACACTGACGTTTTATGTAGGCTGTGGGTTTAAACAGGTCGTCTGTTGGGACAGCACTTGACCCACTGAGCCGTCTTCCGCAGCTCAACTGGACATAGTCTGACAGGATTTTTTGCAGGTCTGTCTTGTTCTCCCCAGTTTTGGCCTCTTTCCCTCCGTTGCCCTGTTGGAGTGTGGTTTGACTACGTCCACAGTTTTCACCCCGTCTTGGCTCCGCTTTGCGTCACCTGCATGCGGTGCTCACACAATGGTGGCAGTTTTCATTGGCTTGCCTCCTTGGCAGTGGGTCACCAATTCTTGTTGTGAAGGAAGTGATGGGAAGGGGAGGTACATTTTTGCCCCAATAAATAGATAGCATAGTGGCAACTGTGTGTTTGTTAAAAAGCAGTTAGCACAAATTAGAAATACTTCACAACAGATGTGTTTTGTGAAAGGATATGCTAAAAAATTAAACAGAGAATACTTTCCGGTTATAATTTTAGAAAAATATTGTGCAATGAAGCAAATTTACAATTCATTTAAATTAACCTTTTTATAGAGTGTGTGCCTTCATGATAAAATTTTGACAATTTTGCAATTTGTTTCAGTGTTTCATTGAGGGGGTGGGAATCCATCTGCTAGTTATTTTGGGGGACACCATTACATCAATAAAAATGATTCCCAAGTTGTACACAGACTTCACTTTAAGTTAATGTGTGGCTGTTTTTAGTCTAAGTGACTTAAAGGCAAGAGTTCCTGTACTGTATGTAGAAGGGAGTGTGCGCCTCTTTCTGTTCTATCAAACACAATCCCAAGGAGCTCCATTCTCAAGGAAGCTCTTCAGCCTTGGGTCCTCACTAATCTTTCTTGTTCTTACTTCACTGACCCCTCTTTGAGCTTCTAGAAGAATGTTTATGTGGGTGGTGTTTGAGTCGATACCTTTGATACAGTTGCTATTAATCACTGTCTGCCCATTATGACGCAGGTTTAATGATATACCAGTGAGTGGCTTTTTTGTAAGCTTACCAACAGCTCCAACCTTTGGTATTCAACTCACACAGGGATGGGGGTGGAGGTAGTGGGGAGAAATGGAGAGTTAAAGAAAAAGAAAAAGAAGCTGCAAATCAGAAAAAGAACAAAAAGAACTGAAGAAAATGGAATGGAAAAAAAAAAAAAGACCAGACAGCTTTTTGTATTCAGACTAGGCTGCCATTGAGTTGAGCAGCTAGAAATCTCAGTGGCACTCTTTGAAGCCTGAACCCAAGGATGCTAAATTTATCATTCATTCTTTGTTATTTAGGGATGGAAAAAGCTAGCTGACTTGGTAACTTGGGTTTCTGTCTCTACACCAGTACTGTGTTAGCCTCCTCAAACTGGATCTTTTTCTGAATCAAGAATGCAAGGGGCAGCAGGGCTGCCCATCCTTAGGCAAAGACGGAGGACATGGGCCTGAGTCACTGTGTGTGGAGTGTGTGATTTCTTCCTCTCTGTGGACATGGGCATGGGGAGGTTTCCTTCCTTTAGAACAGGAAGAAGTGTCTCCTGCTACATACATTAAAACAGTTAATCCAAACAGAGAATTTGCAAAGTACAGAGAAAGAAAGTTCAGCACCGCGGGTAGATGTGGAGTCAGATGAGGCAGCAGCCTGGCCTCCTTTTGTCTGTTGCCTCCGTGTTCTGTGTTGGACTGCACCCGGAAAAAAAAAAAAGGTAGAAAACAAGCTGCTACAGATGTGACTAACTATGAATATTCATGAGCTCCGTTGCTCTTCCTTTCCTACATCACCCAGGCCTTTTCTGATCTTCAGCTCCCAGATGTTCCCCCCATCCCCTGCACCATGCATGCTTCCACAACCTTAAATCTGCCCTCCCAGGCTAACCGTTAGACGAGACTGCAGTCCTACACACAGACCTGCATGGTACAGTGATCAGTAGCCTCAGCAACTGTGTAGATCTGTGTGTGTGGTGTCTCTCTCTCTCTCTCTCTCTCTCTCTCTCTCTCTCTCTGTGTGTGTGTGTGTGTGTGTGTGTGTGTGTGTGTGTGTGTGTAACATGCACACTTGCATCAAAACAAAGGGGGATAAAGAAAAAATGTTATCCACAGTTTTATGAATCCAACTCCCCTTAATGTTCATTATTTAAACCAGCAGCAATTACAAGTTCAAAGGGGTTTAGAAGGCCAGCAACCCGCATAATCACTGCCAAATTAAGCGGGACTCATTCGTCACAGGAGAGTACACCCTGAGCACTGAATCATGCATGCCGTGACAGGCTCTGATTTACATAAAGCAGAAAGCGGTGCCCTCTAGGCGGTGTGTTACCTCATCTCCGTATTCCTGTGATACGTGGGTTTTCTTTTGGTCTCGGGAAGCTGACACTGCCCTCCACACGGCAAAACATTCCACTAACTGTGGACAGTACTTATGCCTTGGGAATGTACAGAAGTCAAGATAACATGAAGAGCTTTGCACAGAGTGAGCAAAATTGTGACTATGGAAAAGACTGCTTCCCTAAACGTCTCAGATTAAACATTTGGGAGGGAGTCGCTTCAAAGAATGCACGTTTTGGTACAGCTGCAGTTGCTTTTCTTCCCAGGCTGTTCAAGCCTGTAGTTCAGATGGAGGATGCTGATAAGCTAGCAAACACCTCTGACCAGAGACCTCAGTGGCCTAAGGGAGAAATAAATACTCCCCGAGGTCCGTTCCTCTTTGGCATTTACCGAACTGTTGATTGCTACCTAGTGAGAGTTGGGGCCAATAATTGAAGTAACCTGTTCCTTGTAGTTGGTTTCATATTACCAAACTTTATAGAGAACTTCTGATTGGATAGTCTAAGAAACCTGCTTGAGGCCTGTCATCAACCTAGAAATCTCTTAAGTCTGAAGACAAAAATTTCAGAATTGAGTTCAGATGGCAATGTAGTCGGGATGGCACCGTCAGATACCAGAACAACCTCTGCAGATTTATATTTCTTCTTCTTGGATGTTTCTTGTCTTTTAGGCAGAATTCCAAGGCTGCTTTGTCCCATATCTTCTGTCTTTTGGAAGAGAACTCATCTTTCATTCGTAGCTAAATCATCTTGATGTTATGATGCCTTTCCCCTATATAACTATTTTTCCCCTCCCCTTTTTGCACACATTGAACTGTGTCTACACTTAGGACTTGAAGTGCTGCTCGGGGTTTGAGAATTAGCCTGGCAATTTGGAAGATTACCTATACTTACACTTTCCTGCTGACTTTCAAGTACAGATAAAGGTCTTGTGGTTTCTGCCTCTTGTAACTGAGTCTACACTACATGCATATCAAAGCAATGTGGCTTTAAAAGGTTCTTTGAAGCAGATCACAGTTGCTTTTGAAGCAACGTGACAAAACGGACCCCCAGACACCCTCAGGCTTCCTGGTGTTCAGTTAGTGGTGACACTTCAGCACCACCACGCAAAGCCTTCTGGGAATTCACTTGCACTTTGACCTCCGAATGGAAGTCCCCTTCTGTGAATACCTTTGCCTTTATAGAGCCTTCCAGTGGGTAGGGAAGTGGGTCCCAGGTGTTAAGTTGCAGGAATGCCATGTCTACTGTTACAAGTAGATTCCACCCAATTACAGGTTTATATGGCAAAGGTGAGTCTGTCAGACTCAAGACCAACTCACTCTGCTTAAGTAAGTCAGTGGGAGCCAACTGGAAGACACAACTCACCCAAGCTCCAGGACCTCCAGTTCTCTCCTCTGCACCTTGGGGATTCTCCTTTCTATCTTGTTTAGCCTGTGACTGGAGTTGTTTATTCCGTCACTGAACCTCTGAATTCATCAAGCTCATTGAGTTCCTTCTTAAGTCATTTTGATTTTCCTCCTCTCCTGAGCTCATCTTTGTTGCTTGGAAACAGGACCTTCTCTTGATTTTATGCTGAGTGTTCTGGGTGAGCTGTGGGGCAAGATACCTCATGCATTCTGAGAAAAAGGGACTCAGTACAATCCATAACATCTTCCAAGACCAAGCCTTCTTCCCACCCCCATTTCTAGTGTCTTAGTGAATAAGAGTCAACGTTTTGTCCTGTGTGTTCTCATATGCCCCCTCCCCTGAAACAAATCTTTCTGTTTTCCGTCTAAGTAATTCCATGTCCTTTGAAACTGAGGTATTGGGGCTCAAGAGCTGGTACAGCAGTTAAGAGGGCTTGCTGCTTCAGCCGATCCAGGTTCAGTTCCCAGCACCCATATCAGGAGGCTCACAGCCATTTGTAACAACAGTTCCAGGGGATCTGAAGCACTCTTCTGGTCTCTTTTGGACACCTCCATGCATGTGATACACACAAACTCACACAGGCACATACATATACACATAAATTAAAAAAAAAACAACTATTGTTTGACTGAGCATTGGGTTCATAGAGGTTGAAATGTGTGTTTGGTGGACAAATTTATATCCTGGTTGAGACTGTAGCTCAGTGGCATAGCACTTACCTAGCATGTACAAAGCACTGGATTTGATTCTCAGAATTACAAAATGAAAATTTTGTATCATATTTCCTGTGATTTTTGCTGAAAGTGTCGCCCACCACAAGGCAGACACTGAGTTGAGCTCCAGCCAGCTCTTGAGAACTAGAGCAGGATGATTGTCATAGTTTGAGACCAGCCTGGACTACATCATGAGTTCCAGTCCAGTGAGACTCTGGCTCAAACAACAAACAGCGAAAGATCATGTACTGTCGTCAGATAGCCCAGAAGTGCTTGCTGAAAGGGCATTGGCCATCAGGATGACCTGTATTATTCTAAACTTTGCTATGTCCATTAAAAAAATAAATCAGCGGTTTGCAAATACAAATAGGATTTTTTATAAGCTACTTAAAGATATCCCAATAAAGAAGTAATGTAATTGGATCTGTATACACTAGGGCAATTTTAGTTACCATGCCAACAAAAATAGCCAAACAGTATTAGCTTGGGCAGCTTGTTCGTACAAATGCACACAGAACAGACAGCAGGTAGATGTATGCATGTGTGCTCACACACACACACAGGCATGGACCAATGAACAAATGATGACATGCTAAAGATGCCAACCCTTGCTCAGTGAATGTCATGGGGTATTTTTTGAGCGCCCACGTCACTTGTGGAACACTTTGTGTCTGGCCTGCGAACACCACGTGTAATGAGATTCGGAAGTTCAGTTAGTGATAGAAACTTAAGCACACTTCTTTTGCAAGCAACTTGTGTATCTCTCCATTCACATCTCTCTTAGCAGTGTGTGATTTCTGACATGACTATGCCAGGGGGCAAGGACTGAGAACGGAGACATGTTTTAATGGTCAGGTTTCACCTTCTTTGGCCCAGCCTCTATAAAATCTTGCTGCTGTATTGAGCCAAAGTACCCATCAATGTTCCTTTTATTGGCCATGCTTCATATATTGTGATGAGGTTATATGCATCCATAGAGGTTGTTAGGAAGAACTGTACATGCCACTGATGTGCACTGAAGGCAAGTTAATTGTGTAGATGCCACAAAACAGCATCCATGAGTACAGCCCTCTGTCAGGAGTATTAATCTGCCTGGAATAAAAACTGCTAAACAGGCTTCTAACCAATAGCCTAAGGGAAAATCTGGTATTAATAAACCGATGGCCATGAATCAAACCACAACTATCTTCATGCACACAGCATCTGTAGCCGGTAAAACCGCTGATAGATGCTGGTCTGTAAACGTAATCCTTTGTCATATTGCTCACAGAATTTAAGCCAAATACAGTCGTTGAAAGTGCACATGTCTCTACCATAATAGCAGCATCAGATATTTTCATTAACCAAGAAAACAAATTCTTTTGAGATCTGTCTGTCTACATTTGTATTTCATGCAAAATTTCTATTTGAAATGCCCAAGGGGGAATTGTCCAAGGTAATGTCTATTCTGCAAACTTTGAATATATCCAAGCAGCTCCTGCATAATCCAGCTGCGTCTGAAATGAGTCCTTGTTTGTGTGACAGAATTGTGTGTGAAGATGAACAATAACAATGCTAAACAGTATGTCTTCCAACTTCATGTTTTCACTCTGTGTGATCAGTCAATATTTCCACCCCAATACACCCCACACACACACACACACATTTATATACCTAGAGCTCTGTGTACTTATTTTTATCTGAAAAACAGGTTCTAGACAGGGAATGCCTCAAGTACAGTCTGACCCAGTAAATCTGTTCCCCTGTGATGTCTTCACAGAGCAGTTGACTGTCCTTCTCTTCCATTTTCAAACTGTGACAAAACTCAAAGGCAAGTACAGAGACATGCAAGGCAAGAGATGCGTGTCAGAGTGAAAATGGCCATATTGGGAACATGGAACAGCCTTATCACGAGTCGTCTAGATCATTTCGAACAGTCAATATCGCGAATTAATTTGTTTTCTGGAATGAGGGTATAGCTGTCTGAGCATGAGTATGAAAGGAGCAAGAGATGAAGCCAGGCCCACCATCCAATTAGAAAAGTTTATTTTAAACAAGGAATCTGAAGACTTAATGGGGGTTACCTTGCGTAGTGCTTTTTCCCCACTTTCTAAGTCATAGAAAGCATGGGTGAAGACATATGGGAAAGCTGTCTGTTCCAGGCCCTTGGTTGCTCAAGGTTCTTATTCGTTCGCTCATTTCCATGTTCTGAATATGAATAGCCGTTGGGTGTGCTGAGTTGGTTTGACTGGTTGAGTTACTTCCCCCCAAGCACATCCATTCTCTGTCTGTATATATGTAGATACACATTATTAATATAAATACTCTTACGTATTTCTGTACACCAGTCGACTCCTTACAGACCTTCAGTAGCAGACTGGGAGGGTGAGGAGAGCTACGCACTGGCAAGGATAACTTTACGAAGCATCAGGGTGAATAGGAAGCACCCGTCCAAAGTGCTATTTCACCTCAGACACCTTCATGATCGAAGCAGGAGCCCTCCTTCCACTGGATACTCACCAGCAAGGTTGCACTGTGAGGCACTCTCATTGTCTTGATAGACAGTTATTTTGTGTAAATGTTTTTCCAGCCCCTGTTTTAACAATGGCTCAACTGTTAGCTACCCCAGCACTTCTAAATTATAGACTTGCTGCAGCTCACCAGGCCAGTGCACTCTTGAACTGATGATGATAGAAATGTCTTTAACCCCCAACAGAACCAACTAGAAATCTGAATGTCTTAAGATGAAGATAAAACCAAATCTATATATTTATACTTGAGCTTTGATGTTTGAAGTTCATTTCTGTGGTCAGAGGTATTCTACTTTTATGAATTACCTTAATCAGTTCAAGCAAAAGAGACAATTGATAAGAAATGGATATATTCAGTGGTTCTGTTCTGCTTTATTCTTTGTCTGGAAATTCCATTTTATATCTGAATGTGTAGAACACAGAATGTCATTTCATATGTTTATTCCTATAATGCATTCTTGCACTTACGTGATGCTACACTTAAAAATACTTTAGCTCTTTCTCTCTCTCTCTTTTTGCCCTAAATCAATAACTTTAATGCCTACTCCAAATAAGCTAAAATAGTTTTGATAATTTTCAGGCAAATGGCAAACTTTTGCCTTTTAGCAGTTAAAAACTTTCTGAAATATTTAAAAATCTTTTTTGACAGTGTATTAAAGTGAGTGGAAGTCTTTATCTAAAGGCCCCACTCAACTTTGCACGTACTGAAAATATTACAGGCAAATTGAGGAGGCAGCTTATTGTAGAAACAAGAGACTTAAGTGAAGAGATCTCCAGAAAGAAAAAGAAATTTTTTTGAAGGAATGCAAATGGCCTACCCATTGGGTTCCTTACCTTCTGGTTCCTTGTCACCTGTAGGGTATGACAAAGGTCACTGTGGAACTTGAGAGCAATTGCAAACTTTCCAAAAGTAGGAAGCACATAGAAGCACATTTTTAAAAAAATATATTGAATTGCATTAATTTTACTATTGCCATCCAAACAATGAAAAAGATGCAAAGCCAAGTCAGCTGTCCTATAAAGAACTTAATGATCAATCAACTGACTAATCGATTGAATGATAGGTAGTCCTTAGGTAGCTGATGATAAAATTTAAAACTAATCTAAGGGAAATTTTGAAATGCCCTTATTTGCTGGGCGGTGGTGGCACACACCTTTAATCCCAGCCAGCATTCTGGAGGCAGAGGCAGGTGAATCTCTGAGTTTGAGGCCAACCTGGTCTACAAAGCAAGTTCCAGGTTGCTGGTTCTGTTCAAGGCGATTGTGATATAGAAATGAACACTTTCCTACTATGTTTACTATCTGCATTTATTATATATATATACATTGGTTTTTTTGAGACAGGGTTTTTCTGTGTAGTTTTGGTGCCTGTCCTGGATCTCGCTCTGTAGACCAGGCTGGCCTCAAACTCACAGAGATCCTCCTGGTTCTGCCTCCCAAGATCCTCTCCCAATTAAAGGCATGTGCCACCACTGCCTTGCTTTATTTAATATTTTTAAAAGGCTTGAGCATTGATGGTGACTGCAAACTTCTACGCATGTATTTTGTCCCTGGCTGTGGAGAGAAAAGTGGCTTTTAGGGCTCTGCTGTTCTCTGGGAGGCAGCATTAGTGAGGTGTGGATGTAGCACTAGAACAGCACATATCCACCAGAAGCTCCATCTCTTTTTCTATTAGCACAGCAGAGGGCTTGGGACATTTCTCTCAGGTGGCATTTCTGAAAAGTCAAAATTTTAAAAATTGGAAAGGGGTCAAGGAATTTTGTAAATCAGTGCTTTCCCAAGGCCTTCCTGGGAAGCTGGGTTAGAATTTACCATGGGTCTTACATGCATACCATAGAAGCTCATTTCCCCAACTGGTGTGAGAGGGAAGGAGGAAGTTTGAGGATTTGACATGGTGGACATCAGGAGAGCTGGGTTTAGTGGTTCAGGGCTGACCTCAGTCTAGGATGTTCTGGGTGTCTCTGGTCTCCCTTCCCAATGTTGGTGCCACTCAAGCAGGGTTCCCACGTGTTTGCAAGATGAGGGTTACAGAGTGCCTCGTGGCTCTTGGGCTCTCTGAATGAGAGTGACATCCATCCATCTCTTTTAATACTCAGCCTCCCAGAAAGCCTCTAGCAAAAGTCTATTTTTTGTGTATGAGACGGGGGTGTGTATAGATGTTATGAGACAAGAGCTCACTCTATAGTCCAGGTTGGCCTTGAACTCACGGCAGCCTTCTTGTCTCAACCACAAAGTGCAAAACTTTAATTCTCAAAATTTTTATTGCATTTTTGTGTATTTATTTTGTGTATATGTGCTTATTTATGTGGGTATGTACATGTCACAGTGCACATGTAATGGTCAGAAAACAACTTTCAGAAGTGGGTTCTCTCCTTCCATCATGTGGGTCCCAGGAATCGAACTCAGGGCTTCAAGCTAGATAAAAGATGCCTTTACCCACTAAGCCATATTGTTGGCCCACAACACTCTTTTCTTTCTTTATAGACTAGAAGTTGATCACAGAAAGTAGAATGGCTCTTATGGCTTTTACACAATTTGAATCTCCCCTTCAACGTCCAAAGGACTCTCACAAGTGGTTCCATTTCTGACATTATTTTTCTTGCCATTTTGCATATGAACTGAGCAAATGATCCCTGATGGGACTGAGTGTGTCTGCCTGCCTGGATTTACTCAGCCTCAGTTGTCCGTCTAAGACTCGAAAATTAATCTTTTCACATGGACCTAACAATGTTCAGCTTCATCTTTCTAAGGAGCAAACTACATTCACATGGTGGCCCAGTCTGGAAGCCTCACATGAGCTACCTCAGAGTGGCTTTAGAAACACAGTCAATGGGAGTTTGTTTTTATGTCTATTCTAGCATTGAGCATGGCCATGGCTTATCTATGAAGAAACAAACTTAAATTTTTCTCAGAAGAACAGTTATCAGTTCTGTGTCTAGCTGACCCACATCACTTCCAAGAAAGAGAATATTTGAGGAAAAAGTTCTTCTTGGCACTGGCCTGAGGGATCCAGGGAGACATATAATTAGTAAACATCTGTGTGAAAAGAGGCCAAGATGGTAATGAAAGAAAGGTGATGCTATATGATTCATGACCCAGAACTCAGGCCGTGATGCAGAAGATGAAAAGCACCTCCACACGTTCTATAAGCTGGCATCTTAAAGTTCTCAAGATAATAAAAACTTGTAACTATTTATATTAGGTGAGATTTAGTTATATGGCTCCACGGCTCAAACTTGGTGTCCGTTAGAGGAAGAGACTACCAGGCCGTGGCTTAATGTGAAACTTCTTTGTAAGTCTCTTCATTTCTGTCAACATTTCAACAACATGACTGAGTCATATGGTGACTCCGTATTAAAACCCGGTGTTTGCAACTGGAGAGATGGCTCAATTGCCCACTTGGTGACTAACAATTACCTGTAACTCCAGTTCCAGAGGATCTGAAGTGGCCTTCTGGCCTTGAGGGCACTGCATGCACATGGTACACAAACATATATGCAGAGAAAACACCCATACACATAAAAAATGAATAAATAGATAAGAAAATTAACAAAAACACAGGGTTCAAAAATACTAGCTAATTGGGAAAAATTTAATAGTCCAAGTAATACAAATATTTAATGCACAGGCAAAATTTACTTATTTAAAAATTCATATGGCGAAACACTCAGAACAAGGGAAGGTTAGGCCTGACTAAAAACTAATGTGACTCGTGGCTTCTCAAAGGACCCACAAGCGCTTTAGGAAAAACCTCTTTCTTTGACAGGCATATATCGATTCATTCACTTGTATGTATCGTGAACTGCCACACCTTTTAAATACCATGGAATCAAGTTTTCTTTAGCAGTTCCTGGTGACTCTTCTGTGGTGATGTGGAGGGATTTGAGAGCACAGTGCCTAGGATGACAGGGTAACAGGGTGAAGGGACTTACCACAGGGAAGTCTGGGGCCGAGTCCTTCCATTCCCACCCAAAGCTTCAGGCTCCTCATGCGTCTCGTTCTTTCGGCCCATTTTTTTTTCTAAGCCTCCGGAGACCCTGTTGCACCACTGTCCTTTATTGTCATTGACTGCTTTCCCTGAAAATGTCCTTGACTTGGCCTCTCATCTTAGTACCAGTTCAGAACTTACAACAAAGGCCCGCTTTGCCCAGGAGATAAAATCATGAAGAGGCCTTGCATTCTTTAACAGTGTACTTGTGAATAGTTATGTCGAAGAGGGAAATAAAATCAGCTTTCGGCAGCCAACCTTTCACCATGGTTTTCTTGGCTGTCTTCCCCGCGCTCTTTGTGAACACCTAGTAAAATCTACCGGAGGCAATGCAGGCTTTTCATCTGCTTCAGGCTCTTGGTCGTCTCTCCCTGCGAGTCACACATGAGCTCTGTGGCTAGAAACCCACTAACCCTGTGCAAGGACCTGCCTGACTTTTTCTGATAGAATCTAGGGCTTGTCTTCTCTGGGAGTGTTCTCGGGCTGTAGTGTCAAAGTGCTAGTGACAGCAGACCTGGGGGCAGAGGTGTGGACACACACGTATAAAGAACAAGCAACTGAACATGGAGCATGGGGGGCCCCTTGGACACGCAGACTTGCCCAAGGGAATCATCTGCCCAGGCCACTTCTAGCTCTATTATTCTGAGTCTGTGAATTTCTCAACATCTGACAGATCGTTTTCATCTTCCTTAGAGAATCAGCTGGTAATGCCGAGAGCAGGGAAGGCCCAGACCTTCCTGGCCCGTTTTGTACCTGAACATCATAGCCGAGGTTTACAGCTAGAATCCTTGACAGTATTTAACATGGCAGCATGCATGAGCTGAGAATAAGCAGGATGGTGACTTTCTGAGCAATGTGAGCCTGTAGTTACCCTAAAGCATCTTATACAGGTATTTTCCTCTGGTTTAAGCTCTGGCGGTGGTAAAGAGAAGCTACTAGGCATGACCAACACATGAAGGGGTACAATAGTCCTAGAGATCCTAGGACCAGTGTAGGGTTCCCGAGTCATTACAAAGAAAACTTAAATTGCTTTTATACTCTGTCTTGCTTTGTTTGCTCCTCCACACAAACACCACAGAGCAGGAAGCTTTCAAATGCTAGTGATGCTTTTCTCACCGTTTGGAGGACTGAGAAGTCGCAGGTCCTAGCACTGGGATAGTCTGTATTTCAGGAGCCCACTCCTGGTGATGGTGTCTCACGTGGCAGGAGGGTAGGAAAGCTCTCACTAGTCTTAGGGATACAAATCCCATCCAGCCAACCGTTAAAGGCTGGCTTTCTCACTCACTCCCATTGGCGATTGGGATTTTAGCACAGGAATTTGAGGGGGCAAAGACATTCAGCTTGTAGCATAGGAACACTATTCCAGAAAAGAATTTGGAAAGAGGAGAAGTTTCCAAAAGTTTCTTAGGGCATACTTCTTAGGGCAGGAAATGCCTGATTGGCATTTGTGTGAAACCGGTTACAGCAGATGCCTGCTGACAGTCTGTGTGAGGTGACACTTGGACCTCTCAGTGGCATCAACTTTGCATTCTTTTGTTTTGTTATTGATATTGTTTGTTTGTTTTTACATCTGCCCTCCTTCTTTCATAAATGTCAAGGAAATAAATTTAATGTGTGAAATTATATTGAAGCCTAAAATTATTAACAGTAAGACGGAAAATGTACCGAATGGTCTTTTTCTCAGACTGGAAGAATTGTTAGCCTTGTATTTGAGCAAAAGCGACACACACCAAGATTTCAGCTTCCCAAGATGTATTTTCAGGGTTGGGGGCCACACAGAGTCATTGGTCCATCAAGATGAGAGGGTGCAGGAGAGAAGTCTGTTCAAAGAGACTAATCAGGGAGTACTCATTCCTCCTCTGAGCACAGCCACAGCTGTGCTCAGCCACTCAAGGAAGCACCTCCGTGGAGATGTGTCAGCCCTCCAAGGGTACCTTTTTATGACATTTCCATATTTTTTTTGGTTAGGCACTGGAAGGACAGCTCAGAAAAAATAAATAAAATCTTGCATTGGGTAATACTTGCTTCTAGCACTTTTTTTTTTTTTCTAGACAGGCTTTCTCTGTGAAACAGCCCTGGCTGTCCTAGAACTCACTCTGTAGACCAGGTTGGCCTCAAACTCACAGAGATCTGCCTGCCTCTGTGAGTTCTTTAATCCCTCCCAAATGCTGGGATTAGAGGTGTGCACCACCACCGTCCAGCTTCTAGCACTTCTGATAAATATGCATATTAAAAACAAACACAAAAAAACCAAATGAGTAAAATTCATTTGTCACTCTCAACAGCCCCTCTTCCTCTGGGATGATGAAAATACTCTCCTTTCTTATGAAGGGCAAGGTAGGCAAAGTCATCCAGATGTGCCACCTAAGATCAATATTCATCTTCCCGATGCCCACCCTCAGAGCACGGAGGAAGTGTTACAAAAAGATGTCTCCTGGAGAACTACATTAATTGAAAAGTCTCCAAATGTTACCTTGTTTGTCTGTTCATTTCATCAACCAGATTTAATGGGCTTCTTCCACTACAAGCGAATACTTCACTCAATGACAGGAAGATGTAAAGATAAGTGGGCACCACAGCCTGCCCACAAAGGATTGAAACACATATGCAGGAGAAAACGTGTGGCTAGAGCAAAAACTTACAAACAGAAAGCCAAAGGTGTCTTTCCAACAGGAGGAAGTTGGAGGGAAGAAAGATTACTTCCAGCTGAGGGGATTAGTGGAGGGTCGAGGAGGTTGCAGATGGGACAGGGAGGGAAAACTTTGAGGGCCGGTGTGGGGCAGTAGGGTGCACAGGGCCAGTGAAGACAAGGAAAATGTGGGAAGTGGTGATCAGAAGACATCATGGTTCCATAAAGTCTGAGATGGAGTGGTCCATGCAGCAGGAGATGATCCTGGGCCAGCGGGTCTATTCAGTCTAGAGACAAGCTTGGTTGAGGGTGCTTGATGGGGCTGGATGGAGGAGAGTTTGTACAAGAAGCTGCCGGGATATTGCTATGATTCTTTAGTGGTTGGTTTGGAAGCGTTTAATCAGGTTGATTGAAAGTCCAAATGATCCAGGGACGCAAATATTTGTAAGAGGCTTTTGTGCCATCAAGATGGTTGTTTCTCAAAAGGTGGAGAGTAAGCCACGAGGTGGTGGTGCATATCTTTAATCCCAGCACTGGGGAGGCAGAGACAGACAGATCTCTGTGAGTTCGAGGCCACCCTGGTCTACAGAGTGAGTTCCAACACAATCAAGGCTACACAGAGAAAAAAAAAGGAGAGTATATTACTTGTGTTATGCATAGTAAATTTAAGAAGTATTCAGATTCTAGTGGTAGCATAATTTTAAAAACATACTCGAAAATGTAACTTACATGTCAATTCTCTGATTCTACGAACTATTGGAATGGATAAGTATAGTTTAAAATAATGTGATATATTAAATTTTAAATATTAAATCAACAGTATAGCACATGCTTTTTACTCATATTGCCCAAATTGTAAAGATTTTGGGGAGCATCTTCATTTTACCTTTGTGTGGGTACACTTGAGTGCGTGCGTGCGTGCGTGCGTGCGTGCGTGCGTGTGTGTGTGTGTGTGTGTGTGTGTGTGTTGTTGATGATGATGATGTCATACTAGAGACTATGCCCAGACTTACACAAGCTAGATGAGCACTGGCTTGGTGAACTGCATCCCCTACCAACCTAAGGAAGACCTGACTGAATCTGCTTTAGGATACTGGGTAGAAATGGAGAGATGGGTGCGAGAAGCGGTCATGAGGAAAAATCGACAGAACTTGGTAATCTAGGTGCAGTAAACAAGGAAGAGGGGGGAGTAACCCAAAATGCTACTGTAGTGTGGGAGCTTACTTTTGTCATGCTGGCCATTAAAAGAAATAAGAGGAATGGGTTGTGAGCAAATCAGAGTTCATTATGTAAGTGCTAAGAGGTTGAGGCTTTCTGAGACTTCTGAAATGTAGGACTGACATGTTGAAGGGCTGGAACAGGAGAGTCAGGATGGATCCCAGAGGTCATGGCTAGAGGTTTCATGTTGTGGGCCAGGAGCATAGAAAAGAGGGCTCAGAGAGGTCCTTGGGAAAGCGGATATTCATGAATGATGAGAACCAGAGAGACTCAAGAAGGTATCAGAAAACTAAGAAAAATTGAGAGAAATACATATCCTGAGTCTGAGTCCAGGTGTGATCTTGTTATTTACATAAGGTAATTTCTAAACAGATATCAAGGAAAAAGAAATGTATAGCCAACAGTTGTTGGGGTCTACAGGGAAGGTCAAGGGTCAAATGGGAGAAAATACCAATGCATTTGGCCATGAGGAAGTCATTGGTGACCTTTGGGTCTGTAGAGTCTCATTGAGTGACAAGGGCAGAAGCCAGATTGTAAGGAGGGAAGGGCCGAGGAGGGGGTCCGGAAGTGACCTCCTCTTTCAAGAGCTATGAAAATAGAGAGGATGCTAGCTGGCCAGGGAGATGGAATAGTGCTGAGAAAACATTCTTCTGAAGAGGTCACACTCAAGCATAGGACTGAGTACGGAGAAAAGATGTGCAGATGTAGAGCCTGGTGATTCAAGTCGCGGAAGTCACGTTAGGGTGTGGAAGAGCCGAGAGGGGAGAGTGAGGAAGTCAGAGGTACACACTGGAAGTTGAATTGGCAAACGGAGGGTGAATGGGAAGAGGTGTAGTTAGATACACAGAAGAGAGAAAAGGGAGACTGATTGAAGTGATGAAGCCATCTGCAAGTCAGTCAGGGGCTGACTCTTCAAGGAAAGGAGGGAGGTTGGCAGTTTCTAGTGGAGTAACTTTACTAGAGATGGCCCCAAGACTGAGAAAGAGGGGATCCATCCAGCCTCAGCAACAGTTCTTTGTCACTCTGGAAAGCGACAGCTTCCTGCTGAACTTAGGCTGGCCTCTGTGTCTGATTGGTGGTAAGGAGAACTCCGTTCCTAATCGAGAGCCAAAGAAAGAACACATTTTCTGTTAGCTTACTCTGAGTGCCCTCAAGCAGCTAAGGCTGGCCTCAAACTCGCCGTTGATGGGGTTTGTTCATGAGTCATTCTCGAGGATGACGTCACGTGCTGCTTCTTTCCCCTCCACAACCTGTGTGCCGGGACCACAGAAATGTGCCAACACACCTAGATTGTTTTTAAAATTCTTCTATTTTTGGTTTGTGTATTAGATAATAGGTCTCCCTATGAAATTTTGATACATGTGTATCATTAGAATTTGTTTCTTTTTCCACCTCCCCCACCTTGGTTGCTCTCTCTTGCCCACACCTTCCTCCTCCTGCTGGTCTATCATTTTTAAGGGTTTGCTGTAGGTGTGTTCTACTGGTTGAACAACTGAATCCTGAACAAATTGTTGGCTATGAGAGTGAGGTGACGACTGCCTTAGGTACCCTACCAAATTCGCTCCTTTATTTTCTCCTGACATTTTGTATGTGTCCTTGCCGAATAATGAGCATTTGAATACAAAAACAACAACAACAAACAAACAAACAAATAACAAAACAAAAACAAGGGTACAACTTATCTCTGTGTGGGAGATAGGAAGACCGTTGCTGTAGGAGTCAGATGACTCTGGTCTGAGGACTCCTGACCGGCCAGTTGTGTGACATCATTTTCCCAAGCCTTTTTTATTTTTTCACAGGCACACACACACAAAAAAAAAATTTACAGTTTTTTTTTTTTTTCAAAAGCAGCTTAAAAGTTGCCTCCTCAGAGAATGACTAGGAGAACTAAATTAAACCCAAATGCTCAACACAGGACCAGGCACACAGTGGCTGCTCAACTGATGGGAACTGTATTCCACAGATAACTCTCAAATTCCACTTTGATGGGGTTTGATTCATCTTTTGAATGAATTCTGCACGTGTTTGGCTTGGTGAAGTATTGCGTTGTAAGCAGGTTACTGTAAAGAAGGGGAAATCCTTAACATGTGTCTGAGGAGACGCAAACCTTGACCCTGTTTTCTTAAAAGTGAAAACTTAGAAGTTCGTAGAAGTTACTCATGGTAGGCTGAGGTTTGTGATTTT
>CABHPH010133736.1:0-34029 GCA_902168325.1 Peromyscus nudipes
TGTGTGTGTGTGTGTGTGTGTGTGTGTGTGTGTGTGACAGAGAGGCAGGGAGAATGATGCTGGGTAGATCTGGGAAAAATTGGGAAAGCAGGAAACATAATCAAAATATATTGTATGAATTTTTTTCAATAATTTTTTTTTAATACAGTTGGTCTTATTTGCCATTCTAAGAGGGTGTTTCTTCAGCTTGTTATGTTCCAACATTTTTGTGAGTTTTTATGACTGGTCAGGTCCTCTTCAATCTAGTCCATAGGATTTGTCTACAGCCATCTGCTCCTTAGATGTTATTGTTCCTCTCTGCTTTTCTTCATTCTTGAAACTGTCTTAAGGCACAGATGTTAGACTCAAAGATCACAAGTGGAAAAGCACAGATTTTCTAATAACAACAGCACAGGCAATTTAAAAATCTGAACATTTTCTATGCCCCAAGCTTTGGGCCCTTTCATATGTTCTCTCATTCTAACTCCACATCACCTTGTGGGCATGAATCTCAAAACCTGTTTCTCGGAGCAACAGAAGCAGCTTTTGAGAGACTGTTAGGTTAAAAACAGTTCCTTAGGTTCCATTATGGAACTGCTAAACCAGATCATCTAAGGGTAGGGCTTGACCACTGAAGTTTAGTAATTCTTGCCCTGTGCTGGCACAGGCAATACTACCTTTGTCACTATATATGTGAGAGAAATAGACACAGTTACACTGACAAGAAATTGGCCAGATCATAGAGTTGGTAGACTATAAATTCAGGTTACAAATCTGCACAGACTTATTCAAGAGACACCAACTTCAGCAGCATTATTAAATTAGCTCCTTAATGTTCATTTCTCATTTACCTTATCCTGTGAAAATGGAATTTGATGCCACTATTTTGCTTTGACATCAAACAACAGAATTAATATGTATCTATTTAGGTCATATGGACTTTTGGGCAGAAGAAACTAGTCTATGAAGAGTGTCCAGGGAAGTGTTCTTGGTCCCAATACCATAAGTGGGTTGTGAGAGAAGTTACCCAATGTAGGTGTTTGCAGAAGTTCATGTTTTGACCCTGCCAGTGTAACTAGATGAAACTGCAGTGTAGCTGAAGTTTTCCTGTGTTTACCCGGCTTCTGCATCCACTCAGACCCAAGTAAACACACAGAGACTTATATTACTTATAAACTGTATGGCTGTGGCAGACTTCTTTCTATCTAGTTCTTATATCGTAAATTAACCCATTTCTATTAATCTATAAATTGCTATGTGGCTTGTGGCTTACCAGTACTGCAGATGTCTGGGATTAGGTTTTAGTGGACACCCACCAACTGCAAATACTCACAGCAGCTACAAAGGATGAGTGTCTAAATCCTGAGGGAAAGAGACCGGAGAATTGAGGGGGTATTCCATAGCACCTCCCACAGTATTATTCTCATCTCCCAACTAACTTGTCTACAAAAGTTCCTCATAGGTGCTTAGTGTGATTAAAGCAATTTGGTAGGTCATAGAGGATAAACATTGGCCTCAACCAGCCATTTTGCAGCATTGTCAGAAAGAAAGAACAGAAGTTCAGCAAAGTAGACACATAAAGGTGAGAGCTGATGCCATGCAAGTGAATGGAAGAGAGCTGAAGATTTGAAAGACTATGACAACAAGGTGGAAACAAATCAGTCATACATAAAAACAAATACTAAGTGAGAGAAAAAAAAATGAGATGCCACATGGTGTCACAGAATTCCAGAAAGTAGGTGTCTCAATGTCAAATGTTTCTCAGAAGTCTCTAACCAGGCTAGTGTTATTATCACATGGGAAATCATTTGGGACTCTTGGGGTTGGGGTCCTGTGCCAAAAAAGTAGTGTCAGTTGAATAGCTCGTGGATAAAAAGCAATCCAACATCTGCCTCCCAGTCTAAGGGAGAAGCTACTCTTCACAGAGACTCCTGCTTTTTATTTTCTTACATAATAAGGACATCATATTTTGGCTAGAAATCTCTTATCCAAAAGGAATAAATAATGATAATAACAATAATAAATAAAATAATAAAAAGATGTATTGACAATATTTATGTATTTATTTAGCTATGTACTGAGGATCATACCAAGGACTTTGCATTTGCAAAGCACACACTCTACCACTGAGCTATAGCCCTAACCCTGACAAACCATTCTGCCTCATTGTTCAATTTTCCCAGTATCTTTGGAGTAAGTTATTCTGATGTACAAAGGACAGGGAATTGTCTGATTTTTTTCTTCTTCTTTCTTGCCATTTAGGACTAGGGTTATAAAACTATAAGGAGAACATGAAATACCACCTCATCTCTTATATTTCAGACTTCCACATATGAACTCAAAGAATTCATAGGCTCCAGATATATTTATATACATTTTCTAAAAGATAAAATTGTTTGTGAGATATGTTAATACAGTAAATTGAATACAAACATTAATTACCATTTTCTAGCCAAAGCCCCTAAGCTGTCAGCATAGGTATGAAAGGATGATGGCACTAAATATGGAAGCAGAAGGAGTAGAACAAGGGTAAAAATGTACAAACCACGATTGATGAGCTGGATCCCCCAAGTAAAAGTGCTTGCCACCAAGCATGATGACCTGAATTCAATCCTTTGCACTTACAAGGTAGAAGGAAAGAGCAAATTCCCAAAAGTTGTCCTCTGACCTCCACATGTCTGCTATGACATCTGTGCATGCACATACAACTAAATGAATAAGTGTTGCTGAAGAGCTTCTCTCCAGCTCCCAAGTCCCGCCAGTCTCCAGCTCCCAAGTCCCGCCAGCCCCTGGTTCCCTGACCGAACCCATTCATAAAATGAACACACAGACGCTTACATTATTTAAACTGCTTGGCCATTAGCTCAGGCCTATCATTGTCTAGCTCTTACTCTTATATTTAGCCCATTTCTATTAATCTCTACTTTGCCACGTGGCTCGTGGCTTACCGGTACTTTACATCTTCCTTCTCCTCGCTGCGGCTCCAGCCAGTCTCTCTTCCACCTTCCTGTTCCCTCAATTCTCCTCTCTGTTAGTCCCACCTATACTTCCTGTCTGGCTACCGGCCAATCAGCGCTTTATTGATACAGAGTGATATCCACAGCAAATAAGTGCAGAAATAAATAGATACAATATAAATGTACAAATTGGAAAACAAATAGACCAGAAAGAGCTGCTGGGCAAGACTATAGTGTGGAAATCACAGATGCACATCTGTCAGCTTCTTTTCTCATTGTTGTAACGGAAGTATGGGTTGATTTTGCCTCACAGGTTGAGGAGAAAGTCCATCTTGGTGAAGAAGGCATGGTGACAGGAGTATGAGGTGGCTGACTACATTCTGTACACAGTTAGGAAGCAGAGAGTGCTGAATGTGGTTTTCAGCTCACCTTATCCTTTTATTCACTCAAGGACCCCTAGCTGTGGAATGATGCCACCCACATCTAGAATGGCTCTTCCCCCTTCAATTAATTCAACACAGAAACTCTCACAGACATGCTTAGAGGTTTGTTTTCTAGATGCACACATGCAAGCTTACCAGAGCAGCCCCAAAAGGTTCAGGAATAGAAGTTGAGGTTGCCTGGGATAGAAAAAAGGTCTTAAATGAAGAGCCTTTGTTTATGTTTATGAAAATAATATGCCTTCCTAGTGAGAAATCACTCCACACACTTAGAGATAAATGAAGCTATTTAATAGCACTTGTTAGGCTCTGGCTAATGCTCAAAGAGGATCTGGCACTGAATAGATTTTACTAACCTATATACACTTTAGGCTTATGCATTCCATATATATTATTATCCTTGAATCTCTTTTAGGTCTTAGCCCCAGGTTACACTTTGAACAATTTAAATAAAGACAGGAAACTGCAAATCTGGTCTCTTGGGCAGATGGGAGATTTACACAGAGAAGTTTTGTCACAATTATTCTCAAATGTACTAATTTTGTTCTTTATGAAGAGTTGTTACCCAGGGTCATCTCACCCACCTGACAGAATTATGCTTTTCTGAAAAGAGCACAGGATTTAAGGGTGCTTGTGATCCTGCACTGCCCCCTTGAGCTGCCTGTTAGAGGTGGGTTCTTTGATATGGGGATGGGCCTAATATCAATCCTAGATCAGGGATGTCGCAGTTCGTTATGGGAATGGTGCCTTATTGGAGGTAAATATTAGTGGTCAAACATTAGCAAACACTTTCTTATCAACCCTCAACTTCAATTATGGTTCATAATTTTCTTTCTCACTGTTTGTAATAGTCTTGCTAGTATAATATTTATCTTCCAGTCATATTGGAGTCAGCTCTCCTTGAGCTAAATTCTATTTTGTATAACTTACTATTTCCTAAGCAAGTTTATTAGTAAACCCTTTAGAGCATCAATTTTACTACTTCAAGTTTCTCCTGTATCAATAGAGTGCATGAGCAGCACTTAAGATTAATCTCACATTCATCAAGGCTAGTGAGATGCCTAAGTAGTTAAAAGCACATGTTTTTTTCAGCCTGACCTTCTAAATTCAATCTCCATGTTCCACAGTAGAGGGAGAGAGCTTGCTTTTGAAAGCTTTCCCGTGAATTCCACATATATGTCACGGCATGTACACACTTGCATTTGAAAACATGTATCATTCATAAATATGTAACAACAATAATAAATAAATAAAAACTAACACAAAATGAATCACAAATCCTTACCTTGGTCTGTGGCAAGGGCTAGAAATTTTATCCTCTTATAATGTGGATATGGTTTGAGTGTATCCCCTCAAGGTTCATACTGAAATTTAATCTTCATTTTTGAAATATTAAGTGGGCGGAAACTTAATCTGACTGTGCTGTCTAACGGAGGGGCCTTTGGGGGTGATTAATATTAAATAAATTTGTTATGCTGAAGCCCCTGTGAGTAAATTCTAGTGGTTTTATAAGAAGAGAGAGTGATATAAGAAACGATCCCCACTCCTGCCCTTTTTCCACTTAAAGCTCTGTGCCCTCTCAGGCCTTTCCCAGCTGCAGAATGATTACTATATGCGCGATGTTGCACCATAAGCCCAAATAAGCCTCATTTTATTAAAATGTGGTCTATGATATTGTGTTACTGGCAACAGGAAGCAGACTAATGTATACTATGTAGTGAACTTAAACTTGAGAGAACCTGAGGTACTATGTTTTTGTAGGGCTAGTTACAAGGACAGAATGTAAACATCAGAACCATGAGACCCCCCCCTTCACCTTCTTCACCTTCATTTTCCTTTTCAACTATGAAAAGACTTGCACAGAGAAGCCAAAAAAATTTTAAGAGAAAAAAAATTAATCAGTTTTACAGGAAACAAAATTTAAGTGAGGCAAGAATGTGAAATTTGTAATAATAATGAAAAAAGGAAAGCTGACCTTTCCCCAGAGTTAACCTGTGTTGGAGTGTAGGGGGGTAGAATAGCCCTCGTCCCAAAATGAAAGACGGTTCAGCTGTGGCCAGTTAAGAGGCAGCTACAAGAGTGCCCTCTGTCTCCCATATCTGCATAAAAAGAAGGACACTTCTCTAACAAGAAGAATGAAGGTTGACCTATGGAAGACAACTTTGGATCCTTCTTGTCCTGGTACCAGAGAAAAGGAGATGAACAAGCTTTGCTAAACAGCTTCTACCTGCAGATTTTAACTTGCTTTTACCCCAAGCTCAGGTCCCTAAAGGCTTGAAATTATCTTCCTATGTTTTGCCATTGTTTTCAGGAATTTACAATTCTTGGTTGAAAGTACTAGAATTCAAAGCTACCTGTTCAGAGCTATTCAAACTTGAAGTGTTTTCCCTGGATATATGCTAATAAGCTTCTGCTCCCCTTTCATTTTGCTAACCTGAGTTTGACTTCAGGCGTCTATTTCAAATAAAAGTATTAAGAATTAAAAATGATCATTCCCATATACGTGGAAAAGGGGTATCTAAGAGTGCAGAATCTTCATCTTCTATAGTAGAAAGTCAGTAGACAGTATTGAAAACAAAACTAACAAGGGGACGGCACTTGGCAGCACTATATTTGTTGATGGAAAGCCAATATGCAGTTGCTTCCGAGGGCTGTAAAAAGATTTGCTGTTTGAAACTCTGCCCAAGTCAAATTGCATGCAAATACTTAAGGTAATGTTATGTACACCCAAATAATTTTAAATGGCCACCTGTGGCCTTTTTCATGGGAATAGAAAAAATGGATGGCCACTTTTATAGTTTTTCTTTATAATTAATTAAATAATCTTTACATGTACCAAGGGTACCATACATTACTTATGAACTGGAGTGTGCTGTGCCGGCTCTAACAGTCTTTATGAAAACGAGGGCAGAAAATTAAGGCTTTAAATTACAGAGACTTCAGGTGATTCTGGTTAGGAAAATAAGCCCACTTATGGGGATGGTAGCAAGGAGGTCCATTTGTTATCCATAATTGAGTAGAAGCTGACAGTATTGTCAGTATGTGGCACACAATTGTGTTTGATTAACTTCACAGATATAATGGCACAATTTCTCTTTGTCCCTAATAAATGACTCAGGTAAAACAGGTCGATATGGTAATAGACATAAGCTGTGAATGTGTGCTTGCCTATTGTGTAGTCAATCATACTGCATACAATTTGATCACATTTTACCTGAATTTCAATGCCATTCACTGTTGATATTGTAGTGTGGGCATTTTCAATCTAAAACAAATACTTTAAAAATATTTTATTATTTGTTTGGGAATATAATACATTGTATTCTGATCACATTCACCCATTTCTTAACCTTTCCCATATCTACCCCTACTTCCCTGCTGAACCAACTTTGTGTTCACTCTTTATTTTAACCCACAGAGTCCAATTTGTGTTGCTCAAACTGTCTCCAGTGTGAGGTCTGTTCTAGAGTGTAGTTACCAGGGCTCAGTCCCTTCTCCAGCAGTTATCAAATGCCACTAGATCTTCAGCTAGGGGTGGGACTTCATGTCCGCCTCCCCTCTTCCGGCTGAGATTTTTGTCTAGCCTAAGCCTTTGCATGCCTTGTACATACTGTCACAATCACTGTGAGTTCTTACGTGCAAGTGCTCTATTGAGCCTGGTAAACAGTTTCTTTGAAGCCAGCCACCTCCGGTTCTTCCAGTCTTTCATTTCCCTTTCACAAAGATCCCCGAACCTTGTGGAGAGGGGTGTGATATGGGCATCCTATATAGGGTACTCAACAGTCTCTTATCCCACTACCCCTTCTCTGCCTCTTTTTCGAGACTCTTATTACCTAGGCCAGGTAGGAGCTGTAGGCTCACTGCCTAGATGTTCTCACTCCTGTTTCCATCAATTCCACATGCTGCTGTAAGTTAGCCTGATACTCTGTTACAAAAGCCAAAGCATGAGTAAGCCACTTCTGAATGGCTCTTCACTGGGCAGTCTCTGACTTTACTGGATCATCCTTCACAGTGTGAATACGGTGAACTTAAAGTATCAAAGATTATATCAATCTTCCAAAAGCATTTCATGTTATATCAATCTTCAGCATAAGCCATACTTTAATGGAATCTATGTAAATTATTTAAATTAAAATTTGCATCTACAAAACATTTCTTTTTCATTAGTAGTAATATTTTATGCAGAAAAGTGTTTTTCCTCAACGAATTATAAATACTTCTGAATTTATTAACTTGAACGAAGACTGTATGAGTCAGTGAAGGGATTGCATTGCAAGTAATTCCCCAGTTCTTCCTTACATAAATATTTCTGTGAGTGTCACTCACATGAATAAAGCTATATGAATTAAATATTGTTGTCTTCATGGGCCATATAGTCTAATGTAGAACGTCAATGTATAAGATATATTGATTCACAAGCGTGACAGAAATTGTTATGGGCCTCAGGAGAAGTAAGTGAAAAGTACTTTGGGATTTACCAAGTGATATTTGAGTTAGATCTTGTGGGAAATCTTCGTTTCTCAATTCATCATTGATGAACAGATAGAACCTTAAAAATGTTTCTTTTAAAAATTGTTGTTCAATTAGCATACAAAATGATAGGTTTGATCATGGATTTTCAAAAAATTAAGATTTATTTATTTTATATTTATGACTGCAAGTGTTTTGTCTGCATGTATATATGTGTACCATGTATGTGCCTGGTGCCTATGAAGATCAAAAGAGGACATCAGATTGCCTGAAACTGAAGTTACAGATGGGCACATGCCACCATGTGGGTACTGGAAACTGAATCTGGGTCCTCTGCAAGAACACATGCTCTTGACCACTAAGCCATCTCTCCAGACTTTTATTATGACCCCCCTTTATTGTTTTACATATGTGTCATCATATTTTGTTCTAATTCACCTCTTAAAGAACTGCTCCTCACTATTAAGAACAGACTTTAATAGATGAAGGCAAAGAAGTTGAGGCTTTGGCATAAAAAAAAAAGACATGCACAGCATAGGGTCAGATGAAGAGGAGAGAGAAGGATCAGGCAAGGTTTGTGAGGTTGAGTGATGGGAAGTACTCAGAGCAGGTGCTTGGGGCAGTGAATTATGAATTGGAAATGTAGAAGACAGACAGCCAGTGGCAGCAGAAGACCAGCACAGTAGATCCAGACAAAAGGTGAGCTAAAATTCAGAGCTAGAAAAAGAGGCCTTTGTGATTAGGAGGAAAAGCAGTTTTTATTTCCATGGCTTGAGTCCTCAGGTAAGACCACATTTACTAGAATGAATATAATAATCAAGACTATGTCCCAGCCTTGAAAGTATAGCAGCCAATACTGCAGTGGAAAGACCCCAGGCTTCAGTGCAGATTGTATTGTTTCTGTCTGGGCACTATTATTTGGTTAGTTAAATGCAAAAAAAAAGTGGTGCATAATAGGACCTCAATAAACTAAAGTTAGAGTCACTATTATCAAGATTTTATTATCAGTGTATAGATAGGTTCAAGATTAAAAAGAAAAGGAACAGAATTATCAGTCTTATTTTTTCTTTTTAAAACTAATTTTACATTACCACACAGCGAATGAACTTCATGCTCCATTATAAAGTTTTCATACATATATATCAATATATTTGTTCTTATTCATTCTCCATCCCTACTACCCTCCCATCCCATCCCCCACCTCCTGTTAGTCTTTTTCCCTCCTATAAGTAACAATTACAGGCAGTTGTGGGCCACCTGATATGGGTGCTGAGAACAGAAATCAGTTCCTCTCCAAAAGCAGCAATACACACTTTTAACTGCAGTCACCTTGCCAGCCCCTGTGAACGATAAACTCTTGAGTTTTCCTCTACAAGTTATTTGAACAAGAAAGATGAAAACATGAAGACTTAACTTTTCTTGTTTGAGGTTTGTACTCCATAAGATAAGGTCCTAAAATAAGAATTCAAATGCAGAGAATTTATTTAAGAAAATACTTAAAGGGAAGTGAGACAAGGAAAAGAAGGCAACCAAATAGAGGAATATTTATGTAGTCAAATACTTTTCTAAGCATGACTGTAAAATATGTGATTAATATCTATATAAGGATAATTCAAGCAAGAGAGACGATTCCCAATAATTAGGTGAGTTTTACCCAATTGACTGAAGGCCTTCAAGAGAAAATATAAGGTTTCCCTAAAACAAATCTCCTCTCCTCTCCTCTATTCCACTCCTTTTCTCCCACCCTCTCTCTCCCTCCCTCCCTCCCTCCCTTTCTCCCTTCCTTCCTTCCTTTCTTCTTTCTTCCCTTTCTTTCCTCCTCCATTCTAGATGAACTGTCTTACAGATTTCAGATACTTTTCTGATTCCACAATTGCACAGACAAATTTCTTATAATAAATCTCTTTACTTGCAAATGTCCCTCAGAATCTTAGGGGAAATGGTCAATTCCAGGAACACATCCCTTCCCCCAAATAAAGAAAAAAAATTAGGTATGCAGATTACTTATTAAAAATGTCACAGAACTTGGATATCTTCTATACTTTAAAAATCATCTCTAGATTGCTTATGTACTTAATATCATATAAATGGCATACAAATAGTTGCTATATTATTTTGTTTCTGGAATAATGTAAAGAAAAGCATCTTCATATTTTCAACACATATACCTCAAAATCATTCTGCCCTAGGGTTCAGGGCACTGAGATATACATCAAGTCTCAGTGACATCAGTCATCAGCTAGAAACTTCTCCCAGTGAATGTTAGTTTCCTGGCACTTCCATCCTCCTAGCCATGCGAGCTCCAGAGGCCATAGAGGCTACTCAAACTTTGCAGGGTATAGAGTTTCCAAGAAGAACATTTGAGGTAGTAATCTATAAAGGTAATAAAGGAAAGTGCCCACACTTCCAAATTTCAATGTCCTATCCCCTGGTCTTGCTCAACATGCTGCATAGCTCTCCCCTCTTCTCCCAACACTACACATGTTCAGATGATCACATCTATGAACTGTTTCAGAGGATGGGATCTATCATTCTCACAGATTACCAGTGTCAGGAGTGAGTAAGACAGACTGGTGATAGGGCTTCCCTACCCTTCACACTGACAACGTTAACAGTTCCTGTAACAAAGAAATCAATTACCAAGTGCTATCCTATCTATGAGGATATGACCAAGCTAATGGAAGCTTTTGTTTGTTACTGTATTTTAAAGCCTTCCTCAAAAGGTTTTTGGGTGTAGTAAATAAGAATATGGACTCTGAAGCCAGACTGCTGCTACTGATCAGCATTTTGCTCTTGGCCAAGCAGCTTGCCAACTCTGGGTATCAGGGCTTTTGTTTGTCTGTTTGCTTTGGTATCTGGTGCAGTGGTTACTGTAAAGGTTAAATGACTTAATATATTCAATATATTCAAGTGCTTAGAAGGATAAATGACTTAGAGTGCAGTATATAAATGTGTGCTAATAGAATTATCATCACTATCATTATTATCACTGACTTATGGCCTTCCAAAGCAAGGTCAAGCTGGCTTGAGGGGCTATGTTGGAAATGAAATTAATGAGTAGTAAGTGAAATCACATTATAATGTTTAAAAAGTCACAAATACTGCAATTTCTAATTAAGGCTCGTTAGGATAAAACATATACTACTTTTTCTTGATATTTCAAGGAATGAGTTGATGGTTAAAATTTGAGACAGTGATCTTCTATTTATAGCTGGCTCTTTTTTTCTGTAGCAAATGAGTATACAAATCAACCTCTGGGTAGGTGATTATGATGACTAAGGAAAGAAACATTAAGTTCATTCACAATCAAAGTTTACAGAGAGGCTTTCACTCCTATTTTCCACTTAAGAGAGGCTTGCAACTTACTTCCAAGGATCAGAAATGATTTAGCACTAAAGAGTCTCAGCTCTGGAGTAGTCTTCTTGGGGCCAGATATCAATTCTGCTCCTACTAGCTGACAAATTGAATGAGTTGACTGACTTCTGATGCTTCACTCTCATCTGTTAGAAGAAGACACAAACAATTTACCATCATGAGTTGCGGAAGTCATCAAATTATGTTATGTTAGCCAAAATTATCCTGTTGCCCCTTTTTATAAAAAAAATAAAGTTTTATTGGAACACAGTCATATTCATTTACACTTCGGCTTTCAGAGCTCAGAAACTCATTATAACTTCCTAGGCTGAAAAATAATCTACTAGTTGGCCCAATACAGAAAATTTTAACAGCCATTTCTCTGAAAATCCTAGGTATGTACCTAGCCAGTGTCCATCTTCCTGGCTAGTACTTAATAAAGCTTACTTCAGTTGGAAAAAGAAGAAAATTTTGACAACCTCTGACTTGAATGAATCAATAAGATAAAGCATATACATATGTACCCTGGCTTCTAGCACACCACAAGTATTTTCTCAATTACCAAAACTGTAAAAGCCATTGTTTTGGTCTAAAAGTATAACTAATATCCATAAGGAATATGTACCAAAATGGATTTTTGAGATCCTTGGAAAGTCAGCTTAATAATCCTAGTATTTATGTATCTAATTCATAAATTAGACTTTGACTTGTCATCTCCTAGTTATGTTCTCCTATCTAGTATCTGTGAATAAGTCAGTATTCTGTGGGTATCTGCATAATTAATATTCATGTGGGTAAAGGGCCTTTAGATGTTTAGCACCTGAGGAGACAGAGACTAGTTAATGACATAGGCTCTCCCTTTTGTAGCATGATGTAGATTAGGAACGACCAGGCTAGAACTCTTTATAACTACAATTCTAGGTCTGGAGTTTCACTTACCAGAATCTAAACACAATATTAGTGTCCAGCTTTGTGAAAGCAATTCATTATCAGAAGACGTGAGAAGCACATAAAACATTTTGTAAGACACACCTGTCAATGAGCTATGGCCCCATGTTTCCTAAATCCACCCTGGCTACCCAATCCTCCTCTTTCTAAGTCCAGCTGTGCCCAAATGGAAGCAGCAATGATTACAAAACATTGCAGCTCATAGAGCCCCAGTCTGACAGGCAGGAGGTAATCTTAGAGAACGTCTATTTTCAGGGAAGCAGAGAATTTTGGAACCATATTGGGATAAATAATATGGGGTCCTGTAGGCTGAATCCAATTAAGCTGAACTCCAGGTTGAGATTTCTCTAGCTGTCATCTCTACATAATAATCTCAATTCCAAGGCTCTCAGGGACACCTGAGCCTCTTTAGTCTCATTCAAATGTAGAAAAGAAAAAGAAAATCCTCCATTGTATTTGTGCTAGGTGACAGAAAAGTGGCTTTTTTTTCTGTTCAATTTTATAGACCTTTAGCTCTTCCACACAATGCTTCCTTAGGCAGTTTGGTACTTTTCCTTACTTAACATTGAGTGCTACTTCTATGCTTTTAGCAATGGTAGCAGTGAGTCAGTTAATCTTGCAAACATTCCTTTTGTCCTCACTTCATTATTACTTCCAGCACATCTTCCTCTTGGCTTCATTTAGAATGCTTATACTCCGGGTTTCTGCATCCAAAGAGTGACCGTGTTCAGTTTTCTTATCTTTCCAAAGTGATTTTTCACAGCAGAAGAAAATTATGGGCAGAAGTATTTTATACTTTCAACTATACATCTTCAAGACTGCTTCTATTGATCAACCTAAGATCTAGGATATTCAAGACTTAAGTTAGGTCAACCATCTAAGATACTTTGTCATGAAAATAAAAAACTACCTCATAAAACCTTAAAATTTATTTGGGCATCAAAGAAGTTTCATTATCTAGATGATATGAGTTAATAAAGAAAGAAAAAGAGATGAACAGAGTAATTTAGGAAATATAAACAGTGAAAGCTGTGTAAATTAGTCTATTATGGCCCCATTGTGTTTTGTAATTCATCAAAATCTACAAATATTTCTTGAGGACTCCTTAAGCACTTGACACAGATCAATACTATCTTGATTTTCAAGGACAGCCACTAATCAATACAAAATCAGCAAACAGCTTGAGAGAAAAATCAATTTCTGGCGCTAATGTGGCCACATTTCTTAGCTGTTGGTTCCAAGGTATGTGTTTGTGTGCATGTTCTTTATTAATCTACTTACCAATTATCGATCATGTTTAGAATACCATCACCACATTTAAAGGACATCTGCTGGGGGCTACATGGCTCAGTGGCTGAGAGTGCTTACTGCTCTTTCAGAGGACCGGAATTCAGTTCCCAGCATTCACACTGGGTTGCTCTCAACCACCTGGAATTCCAGCCCCTGAAGATCCAATGTCTTCCTCTTGGCCTCTTCAGATATGTGCACACCTATGTATGGACACTCAAACACAAATAAATCTTTGAAAAATGTCTGTTGGCATAGAGTCACATTATCCTCATTATATGATTTGCCTTTAGCAGAAGCCTATGTGATATCTCTACATCCAGGGAGATTTTAATATAGATTAAAGATAAAATGAAACCACTCACTTAAAGTAAGGCATCCAGCAAAGTAGCAGCTTGAACACAGTTTTGTTTTGCTTTTTATTCAAGCTTTCTAATGGAATGGATTACCAGTAAGTCAAAGTGTGTGTGTGTGTGTGTGTGTGTTGTTGTTGTTGTTGTTGTTGTTGTTGTTGTTGTTTTAAAGTCTTTCATGTGCTGCAGAGATGACCATGATGATCATGTTTCTTTGTAGCCTGAGTGGTAGCCCATACAACTGGGAACTTCAGACTTACCAGATGAACTTATAGAATCAAGGCTCCAAGGAGAAAATTTCCTTCTCTGTAGCATTATTCCAATCACCTGGAACAAAGAGGCCCCTCTTTCTAATGCAGACTGAAGGAAGCAAAGAGTTCCCACTCTGAGCTCTCTGGGAATGCAGACACAAGGTTGTAAGGGATTACCTCAGCTTCTGGAAAAGACTCTTTTCTACCCCTTTATCATTGAGTCTCTGAGATAGCCTGTTGATCCCATGATCCCATGAATTCTTGTCACCATTGAAAGGAACTTAAGCTATTATTTGCACTCTTCTGAAGGGAAAATAAGTGGAAAACCACTCAAACCTCACACCTAGAGAACACAGAAAGCCTGGTAATCCTCAGCACTAACTAAGCAAGCTGTATCATTAGTAGTCAACTACGAAATGTGTCTTATCTAATTTTTCTTCAAAGCTACCATAGCCCAACAGTATCCAACAACTTTACCCAGAAAAGCCCTGAAAATGACTCCTAAACTGAAGTAACTGGGCAAGGTGGTGGTGGCACACTCCTTTAATCCCAGCACTCCGGAGGCAGAGGCAGGCGGATCTCTGTGAATTTGCCAGCTTGGGCTACAGAGTGAGTTCCAGGAAAGGTGCAAAGCTACACAGAGAAACCTTGTCTCAAAAAAAAAAACAAAAAAACAAAAAAACAACCTTAAGTGACTATACAGATAATACAGGAGTCAAATGAGGGAACTAGGTTGTTCACAGAAAGCAAACTTTAAAATTTTCACATACACAATAGTACAGGGAGTATATTAACCATGTATATTTCCACAACAAGCTGATAAGGTTCTCCAAGTAACTATAATTAAATTAGGAAATATTTCTAAAATAGAGAGATGGGGTCATGCATGTGGTGCTCACCTTTAATCCCAGCACTCACAAAATAGAGGCAGATGTATCTCTGTGAGTTTGAGGCCAGCATAGTCTATGAAGAGTAGCCTGAGTTACATGGTGAGACTCTATCTCAAAAATTAACATTAAAAACAGAGACGGAGTATTTAAGAAATGATGAGTGGTAACATTAGTATCCTCTGCTCAGTTATCTCCATATCCTCTTCATTTTCTTTGCTGTCACATTAAATCAGGCTGTCATAATTCACTGGACTGTTCCAGTCAATTCCTATGTGTTCATGATATTCCTCTTTATTTTTTTCAAAACACTACTTTAGTCATGCCATCTCCAAACTTCTACAACAGCAGATAATTAAAAGCTAAATCTTAACTTTTCTTTAAGAAGGCTTTAGTCTGGCTGGAATCTATTTAACTACCTTTACTGTGGACTACTTTCGCCTTGATTTCACATCATGTACACTCTACTATGGAGATTTTTCCATTTAAATATATTTTAATGAAGTAGTTCCCTTTCCATCCTGCATTTGGCTAGCCTTTTATCCACCCATTATAATAAGAGATCCTACGTAAAGTTTGCTTTCTCGAAGGAAGAACACAAACAAAACAAGACTCAACTCAGAAGGGGTCAGATTAAACAACTATAAGTATCTTTCTTTTGTCTTACAGTTGAAGGAAGGGGATAACTTCCTGGATGGATAAGAAGGGGGTTAACATAAGGAGCAAGCAACAGTGACAACACTGGAGAATGTCCTCACATTAATGGCAGGACTCAGTTGTGACGAAAGAGAACTGTGTCAACTAGTTGTCTCCCAGAATCTTAAATGCACTCACCCACTAGCTAGTGCTCCCTAGCACCACTCCATAAACTGACATATGGAATAGCTGACTGTGGTAGTTTGAATGTAATTGCCCCCCATAATCTCATAGGGAGGCACACTATTAGGAGGTATAGCTTTGTTGGAGTGGGTATGGCCTTGCTGGAGGAAATCTGTCACTGTGTGGGTGGGCTTTGAGTTTTCCTATGCTCAGAATACGCCCAGTGAGTCAGTTGACTTGCTGTTGCCTGTAAGATATAGGACCCTCAGCTAGTCCTCCAGGTCCATATCTGCCTGCATGTTGCCATGCTCCCCACTGTGATGATAACTGGACTGAACCACTGAAACTGTAAGCGAGGATTCCAGTTAAATGTTTTCTTTATAAGAATTGCCATGGTGTCTCTTCACAGCAATAAAACTCTAAGATACTGATCATGGGTAGAAGAGATTTTATGTAAATAATTTGCTCTAAGATTTTATGGTGATGTCATGACTTTGGGAAATTCATATTACATTAACAAGGGAGAACTCTAATAGTGTATTAGTGTGCTCTATCTGTGGAACAAATGCCCACAAACTCAGTGGTTAAAACCAGCATGTGCTGGTTGTGTTAGTGCATGCCTTTAATCCCAGCACTCATGAGGCAGGGGCAGGCAGGTATATCTCTGTGAGTTTGAGGCTAGCTTAGTCTACATAATGAGTTCCAGAACAGCCAGGTCTATGTAGAGAGATCCTGCTTCAAAAAGAAAAAAATTAAAATTAAAAAAGCACATGTTTGATTGTCTTATACTTTCTGTGAATAGGGGTGTCTATTTATGGCTGAGCTAGGTTCTATGCTCCAAGGTCTCACAGGCTGTAATAGAAATGTCATCTAGGGTTATAGTCTCAACTAAGGCTCCACTAGAGGAAGGATCAGCTTGCAGGCTCTAATGGTTTTGGGCAACAAGCTGTTGAACAAGAGATTCAATTTCCTGCTGTGCTTTGGGCAGAAGTCGCCATATTTTTTTTAACCATATGGCCCACTCCTTTGATCATCTCACACCATATTATCTAGCTTTTTTAAAGTCACCACAGGAAAAAGCCTCACACCAAATTCTAACTTAATTTAATAGCATCATGAACATATAATCATATACAGTCATAGATCACATACAGACATTTTGGTGAATTCTGGACAATCTATCTATATGATAGACATACATATAGCCAAAGTCTACAATAGTATTTAAGTTCACCTAAGTGTATTCTTTATATTTGTACAATAACAAAATCAGCTAATGATGTACTTCTCAGACAATGTTCCCACTAATTGACATAATAACATATCTCATCACCTCTGCTACATAAATTTGGTTAGAAACAAATCATACTAAGGAAAAAGAAAACTTTAGATACTTCTGGTGGAAATGTCAGTATTGAGGGTCCTTAAAACATTAAGAATAGAATTACCATACAATACTGCTATAGCACTTCTGAATATATACACAAAAAAGTAAGTCAGCTGATGACTCATACTTATACATCCATGTTCATCACAGTATTCTTTGTAGTAGTCAAGCTATGGACCTAGCCTATTTGTGCATCATCAAATTAATGAGTAAAGGAAATATCATACACACATACTCGCGCGCGCGTATGCATGCACACACATGCATGCACACACACATACATGGAGCTTTATTTGAAATTCTGTTATTTGCTGGAACACAAACAGAACTAGAAAGCATCATGTTAATCAAACAAAAAACAAACAACCAAATGAAAAACCCACCAGACCTGGAAAGACAATTTTTTCTCACATATGGAAAATCTACATTTTTACAATAAATGTAGGACAGATATGGAAGTCGAGGAGAGTCATGTGAGGGAGAGAAAGGGATCTTAAAGAAGAAAGAACTAGATAGAGTAATCAAGAGAGCCAATTTTTTATACTTTTTATCATATGTGTAATCCTTATTTCTGCCATATGTATAACATACACACACATACACACACACACACACACACACACACACACATGACTTGGCAATGAAAGGGGGTTTAATATGGGGAGCAGCAGGTACATGAAAACTGATGATTGTAAAGGAGTAAATCTGAGTTTCTCAAATTGGTAACTAGAAACTTTCAAGTTTAGAGAATGTGAAGACTTTCAAACATTATTAGGTATTAGGGTAGGGAGATCAAAATGGCCAGTGGGATAAATTGGTTTCAGGCCCATTAGGCAACCAGCAATTATTATTTGGCTTCCCAACCTTTTCCTATAAGGAGTATTATGAGCCAACCACATGGGATTTTTTTTTTTGGCTAGTGCACCATATGAAATCACATTTATTTGCTAGATTTTATGCCACTCCTTAGTGAGAATCAGTTTCTCTGGAATGTATACATTATCAAGACACTAGTAAAAATGTCTTTTCATATATTAAAACCATGTGACTTCAATGCCTTGCCTAGGGTGATGCTTCATTTTACATATGGGGATACTGTGACCCAAAAAAGTTGAATAATCTAGGTAAAGAAAATGTAAGAATTGGTTTTCAACTCAAGTATCTCTGTGAACATACATGTAGTAGATCTATGTAATTTCATTTTAAAGCTTTTCACTATTAGACAAAAGCATGGGACATTCTCTCTGACACTAGCCTCACGCATAGGAAATACACAACAAAACTCTAGGTTCTAAAAGTAGAAGAACTTAGCAGGGCTTTATGGGATGGGCTAAAAACTAGACTCCAAACAAAATATCAAGTTACTGCACCCATGCTACTCAATGTAATTAGGAATAGGAGTGTCTTTGCTAAAAAGGTCTCAAGCTGCAAGATGATGAATGAATTAATCCCAATTGGAAGAAACGTGTAGTAGGGATATGTTAGGAATAGGACTCTTCTTGCTAGAGATAGATCAACCTGCAAGCTGTTGAATGAATCAATCCCAGTTGCAAGAAATATTGGGTTAGTAGAGACTGGCAAGAAGTTTGGTTGTTAGAGCTTCATTCCTAGCCTTTGATATGAATTAGTGTCTGTGAATTGGATATTAGTATTGTAGCAATGTTGGTTTCTTGGTTAGGAAGGATTTAATCTCATTATACAGGAGAAGGTTGTTGTTTCAGGGCATATCTTCTAAAGCATCTTGAGATTATGAAACTTTTTCAGAGTTAGCATCCAAAGGTTCAGAAATGGAAGACTAAGGGGCTGGAGAGATGTCTCAGTGATTAAGAGCACTTGCTGTTCTTGTGGAAGACTAGGGTTAAGCTCCCCAGCACCCACATGGTGGCCCACAGTGACCTGCAACTGCAATTCTAGGGGATCTGATGACCTCCTCTGGCCTCCACGGTGCATATGGTGCACATGAACTCATGCACATGTGCACATACACCTGAAAATAAATAAATAAATACTTTAAAAAAAAACTAATGGTGGGTGATATATCAACCATGTCAGAGAGACAGAGGGACAGAGAAATGTGTGTATGGGAAGGAGGGATACTGGTTCTGAGCAAAGGTAGCAAATGATAGAAAATATTAACAACTGGAATTCTGGGTAAGTGTATACATAATTTAAATTAAATATTTTGTAATTTTCAGTTTGTTTGAAAACAAAATAGACAGAAGCAACAACACTCCACTGCTTTGATAGGCCTTATTAATGGGCTCATTTTACAAGTAAGAAAAAGATGCTTGAAGCAGCTATGGAACTTGTCCCAGATCAGTAAGGAATGGACTTGTGCCAGACATCTGAGTAGGTCTGGAAGGAGGCACAGGTAGTCACGTCACTCTCATGTTAACATGCCTTTCAAACTGCACAATAATGAGCTCAACTCAAAGACATTGTCCTCAGGAATGGAACTTCCTCTGTACAGCATGCTTTGTCATGCTTCTAGCCACATTGAGCTGTCATCCAAACCTAGACTTCGCTGGAATGCAACACAAGGTGCTGTACAAACTGACACTGGGTGCTGTACATCTGAAGAAAGCAGAGGCTCAAAGAAAGAAATGGGATGTTGAAAAAGAGGCTTTCCTGTCTCGCTACAGACTTGTCTGTGACCATGGCTGTATGTGAAAAGCACTTAAAGACACAGGGAACTCTGGGCCCATCTAATGAGATTTTTCTTGTTTCATGGGGAAAAAAGTTATGATTGGCTGAGAGAAAAGAAATGCACAGTGAAAGAAGTAATGAACTTTGAAATGGGTAATTTATCATTTAGAAGGTAGAAGATTAGCATTTTGTAGTTAAAGCAAACATGATCATTCAGTAAATATCCTTTTTGTTTCCTTTGTAGAAAATACAAATTATGTGTCAAAAGAGAATATTTAAAAAAAATGTTTCTCTCCTGAAAGTAAATCCTTGAGCTGAAGATATACCAAGTTCTAGACCCTGGGTTCCAGATACAAAGAAGAACAGGGTTTCCCTGTGTAGCTTTGTGCCTTTCCTGGAACTCACTTGGTAGCCCAGGCTGGCCTCGAACTCACAGAGATCCTCCTGGCTCTGCTTCCCGAGTGCTGGGATTAAAGGCGTGCACCACCACCGCCCGGCTCATTTTCTTATAGTGAACACATTCTAATCATCAAGTTTGATTTTTTCTTAATGCCACTCAGTTAAAAGGGATAAAGAATATAAAAATTGTATGAGAAACCATTGGCTCATTTGACAAAAAGTATTTTAGAATTTCCCATTTTTGGCTGGAAACTAATGCACTGCTAGCTCTTAAGTGGCCCACGGAAAAACTATAACTGTCATTTCCTGTTCCATCATGACTGAATTGCCCTTGTGGTCATTGGTTGGTGTATGCCATTCTGAACTGAATTGACTGAATTTCAAAAATCAATCATGAGATTAAAGACAGAAATCAGCTAATTATCCAAGAAGGACATGCTTTCCAATGGCTTTGTGATCTTGGCTGTTTAACCTTCTCACAGGACTTGCTGATTATCTACACAAGGTGAAGAGACAATAGAATTCTGTGGTAAAAATCCCAAGGATTAAGACAACTCTTGGTTCCATGGTATGATCAAATTTAGCTGTAGTAACATTTTCATTCAACATCATGGTTAAAGATTATTTTATATGAGAGCTCCAGAAATGTCTCTGGTTTTTCTAACATGATCATGCTGTATGTATATCACTTCCAACTGTGTGAAACACCTATTTCTTCTATTGTTACATACAAAAAGACTCAACTGAAAGCTGTCTTTTCAAGACTTAGCACATATAACTGTTAAAAGATTAGTTACATATAAGTATATACATATTTAATGTTAAAATTGTTTCTTATTTTATGTGTATGAGTGTATTGCCTGCATTTATTTCTGTACCATGTGTGTGCCTTGGCCTGCAGATACCAAAAGATAAAAGATAGATCCCCTGGGACTATTACAGACAATTGTGAGCCACCGTGTGGGTGCTGGGGATCAAACCTGTGTCCTCTGCAAGAACAGCAAGTACTCTTAACTGCCAAGCCATCTCTCCAACCCCTATTATTAGTTTTACATAACTTAAATGTTTTTTTTTTTTTTTGCCAATCCCATTTGTTTGTTTTTTGTTTTATTTTATTTTTGAGGGACAGAAGTTACTCATTATTGTTAATTTCCTTTTAAAATAATTGTTAATTTCTGAAGCAGTAGTAATTCAACAGCACTTACAACTTTTCTACCCACCTGACATGAAGTGACCATTCTGAGAGTTACATTAAGTTATGTAAATTGCCTGGAAGAGGGCCGGAGCTCAGTTCCAAGCACCCACATTAGGTGGCTCACAACCACTGTTAACTCCACTGTGCTGGGATTTTAGACATGCACCATCACAACAGGCTTAAAACGGAATTGTCTGTTCATAGTTGATTGAAGGCATGTAGGTGGAGGGCTGGCTGTGCCTAAATGTTGAAACGTGTCTAACGCTGTGTCATTTCCTTACTTCTTGCAAACACTTCAAGACTGAGGAGGATCAACTGCTTGAGGTTCTATGAAGAATGCTCTCAACTGGACTTCTCAGTCAGCTTGGTTTTGTGCTGCATTCCCCCTTCAGGAATCCCCTGGATTTATAATTTAATTTCCCCTCCTAATTATTTTCATGTTAGATTTTCTTTATGCTGGCAGAAAGCCAACACTGAAAATTTCATTCTCTAAAAGAAGTCAAGTATATTAATGGAACACTTCAAGAAAGAATTAATTAGTTCTATTAACAGTTTTCATTAAACAAGAAGGGACAATGTTGACTATTTAAAAGGAAGAGAAATTGAATAATAGAGGTTTTTTAATGAAATTGTTACACAACACCTTTCTATAAATGCATCCAACATTGCTAAGATGTTTGTGCTGGAGCAGAAAGCTTAAAACCGGGGAAAGTACAAAGATGTCTTTTCCTTCCTAAGAGCTTCAAGGGCTTTTTCATCCATACAATGGATGGTGGGTGTGAAATAGTCTATGTGAACATTTAAAATTTTACTTCTTCTATGTGAAAAAGTGTTTTGCCTGCCTGTGAGGAGGTGCACAATGTCAGGTGCCTAGTACCTGTGGAGGGCAGAAGAGGGTGTCAGATCACCTGGAACTGGTGTTGCTGAAGTTTGTGAGTTAATGTGTGCATACTGGAGAACTGAATCTCAGTTCTTTGTAAGAGCAACAAGTACAACGAGTACAATCATCTCTACACTGTCTGATTTATTTTATTAGGAATAATAAACATGTAATTCTGTCTTTACACTACTTCTCACTGAACTTGAGAAGATATCTACTGAGTCTGAATTTTTTGGGGGGGTTCTTTTTTCATAAAATATTTTTTGTTAATTGAAATTTTCATTTATTTTATATCCAATAGCAGTTCTCTCCTCCCCCTTCTTCCTCCCCTCCCTTCTTTCTTCCCATTCCTTACCCCCATCTCGCCCACAATCCACCCCTCCTCTGCCCATATTCAGAAAGGGGCAGGCCTCACATGGGCATCAACAAAGCATAGTATAATCAAGTTGAGGCAAGACCAAGCTCCTCTCCTTGTATCAATGCTGGGCAAGGCATAAGTTCCCAAAGACCAGCCAAAGCCCCTAAAACAATACTAATTCTGCTATTAGACTTTATTTAATGTAGGTATTTTAGAACATGCTAGATGCCAAATCATAGGATAGCTATCTTTTGTGAATAAAGAAACCAATTTTGTAAATAAAGAAACTAATGATGATCCATTTCACAGCTATGCACAGGTCACTTTCAGTGCTGCAGTCGAGAACAAGGCCGAACTATTTCTTGTGCTAACAATGCTTTCACAATGATAGGTAGTGTGTCTTACATATCCTGCTGATATTCCGTCTCTCATTAGTGATTGCCTGCCCCTTTGTGAACTTAGAGTTTACTGTTTGTTTCTACAGCCTCAGAGGTTAGAGTTAAGTCTCATTTCATATATTATTTAAAGTATAACCCAAGTCTACTTCTTTTGGCTGCTCTTCAGTGTTTTAAAGTTTTTATAAAGTGTCAATTTATTTCTCCACTTTACTCTCCAGATTTATACCATAGAAACACAAAAAAGATGCCTCTCCTGAAATGAAGTGAGAAAGAGAGATAATGGGAAGTCTGGAAGGAATGAAAATGGCTTCATTATTCTTTTCTTCCTACTCACATTTTTCTCTTGTGTTTTTGAAAAGACATTATTAATAAGCTCTTTCTGTACATAGTCACTTCCTTTTTGTTCCTGCTCCTGTCTTTGATAAAATGTAGTGTATTTTCCAAGTGTCCCATGCTTACATCTATTTATGTGCAGAAAGATTGACACCATACTGAGAATAATCTGTTTTGATGGGCACTGTGACCCAGTGACTCAGTCCATCTCTCACAATTGGCTGTTAAAGGAAATTGCAATTGTTGCCTTTTTGAATGAGTCTATAAAGAATTGCCTGTGTATTTCTATGAAATTGGTGGGATTTTTTCACATTTTAACTTCATAAATTTGAGCTGGAAATAGTATTTGAGATTGAGTTTCCTATCAGTAGATTACAAGATAACAATGGATGTGCAAAGGTTTTGTCCCAAAAGTACTTTTGCAGTTAAGGATTGGGAGAAACTAGACAGGGATTGTGAAGGAACAAGAGAGGGTACAAAAAGCAAATTTTAAGCAAAGTCTTATTAAGAACAGTTGATTGCTATCCAAAAAGCGTCCCAGTAAGGGCCCATTATCAACAGTACAGCAGAAGCTAGAGGCCTCATACCAGACCAATGACTCATAGCAATGAACACTTACAAGTTAAGATGTATGCATGGACTAAAGGGTACTCTGTATGACTCACTGGGCCACATTACAGCTTATATGCCAAAAATTATTTTTGGTGGTGGCGGGTTTTGCTTTTTCATTGTTCTTTTAAATTTTGTTTTGTTTGGGGGGTTGCAAGGGCACAGGGAGGATTCTAGGGGATGGGGAGATGAGTGGGATTGGGATACATAATGTGAAATCCACTAAGAATCAATAAAAAGTTTAAAACGAAACAACAAAAGAAGAACAGTTAATTGCAAAGAACTCTGACAATCATGTTGTTCCTCAAAGGCTATTTAGGAGCAAGGAGTCTGTAGCACGAATATTAAAAGGTCTTATTAATAAAATCAAACCTGAAGCTGGGTATTGGGGTGAATGCTGGATATTCAGAGAGACAGAACCAGCCACAGCTTCCTCACCTTGCTAATTCCTCAGCTGATCCTGTTTCCTTAGACTGGAAGCCTCTGAGTTTTCATCCAGAATGAATCTCAGCTGAACTGCTGCCCCAAAGCCTAAAAGCTTAACCAGGTACTAGTTCCTGGTGTTCACACCTTATATACCTTTCTGCTTCCTGCCATCACTTCCTAGGATTAAAGGCATGTGTCACCATGCCTGGATGTTTTCAGTGTGGCTTTGAACTCACAGAGATCCCGAGGGATCTCTGCCTCTGGAATGCTAGGATTAAAGGTGTGAGTGAGTGCCACCATTTTCTGGCCTCTGTATCTAGTGGCTGTTCTGTTCTCTGACCCCTGCTAAGTTTATTGGGGTACACAATCTATCAACCACAGGAGTCTTTGCTTTCAGTCTATTGTCATTGTTTGTTTTTGTGTTTGTGTTGTTTTTTCTTTGTTTTCAAATTAGTCACTAGGCAAGGGTACCCCTGGAGAAGTAAAGTTCTGTATGAAAGAATGATTTCCAGCAAAATGATTTCAGACCCCAAGAAACCTTCCAGGTCAGTCATCAGAAGTAAAGAGATTCTGAAGCTGAGGAAGGGATACCTTCAACGATAACAGAGATCCAAGAGAACTGAGGACCAGGAGCTACTAGAGACATCAACGAACAGAAATATTCTTCCAACCCAGGGATAAGGTTGCCCATCATTTTGTCTGCTGTTGTATCCGTCAGTCAGAGTTTGCTCAAAACACTTGCTGTAATTACTTTGTAAATATAAATCAGTTATCCATATAAACAAGTGATTATTATTGCTTAATTTTATATACAACATAGACACATCAGTAATAAAGATGGTATGGGTGCAAATAAGTTTACTTATCTAACTTCCAAATTTATCATAGGAACTTGCAACCAAGGCAAACATCTGAAGTTATCTTTATATAATTGGTGTATTCCAGAGTCATCTGAAATGTGAAAGATTTGGACTTCCAAGGAGTCACTAGTAACTGAAATTAAAGAAAAAGATGACTATAGGTAAATCTCTGAGAGCAAGCTGAGTGTGCCACTTTTCTTAACTGCAGAACAGTTAAACACATTGCAGGGTGTAGAACAAATGGCAGAATAGTATTTCTGGCATGAAATTCACTAGGTAGTAATACATGACTTAAAAATATAGTATAGGTTTTGATACTATTTATGACTGTTTTACTGAGTTTGGGGGTATTATTATTCATAACTGATACTGGTCAGATAATCTTTATGGACTGGTCATATTCTTGCTTCTGAAAATAATTTGGAAATTTTCCTTAGTTTTAAATGAGTGTCTCATTAGAACTATCTGGTTTGTAAAGGTGATGTAAAATTGCTCGGTGAATCCCTCTGAGCTAGATGGTTTTATAAGAAGTAATTTTTTGCTAAAAATTTTCTACTTTAATAATGAAGATGAGTCTGTTTAAGCTTTTCCTTTCTACCAAGTCATTTTTCCAACTATATTTTCCTATGAAACCATTCATTTAATCTTATTTTTCAAACTGCCTTGTAAACATGTGTACAAAATGATGCTTACAATTTTCCCTGTGTATCAAAAGTTACTCTTTCTCATCATTTCTTATTTGTATGCTTTATTAGTTAAATTTAACTAATAATTTACATCATCTTTGAACATTTCCATAGCTTGAATTTTTTATTATTTCTTTGTGTTGGGATCCTTTCAACTGCTTGCTTCTATTTCATTATGAAGCATATCATTTGTTGTAAAGTGTTTTCACCCCACTGCTGTGGGAACATCTTTCCGTACGCTGTGAATATGTGTTGCTCTCATTGGTTGATAAATAAAGCTGTTTTGGCCTATAGCCAGGCAGAATAAGGCTGGGCAAGAAAGCCAAAAAAGAGATACAAGGAGAAGGAAGGGCAGAGTGGAGAGAGACACCAGCCAGCCACCCAAGAACAAGATGCCAGTAGACCGGTAATACCACAGCCACATGGCAAAATACAGATTAATAGAAATGGGTTAATTTAAGTTGTAAGAGCCAGTTAGCAATAAGCCTGACCAATAGGCCAAATTGTTTGTAATTAATATTAAGCCTCTGAGTGATTATTTGAAAAGTGGCTGTGGGACAGGGCAGAAAAGAAAAGCTTTAATTTACACCCCACTGTGTTATAAAACACAGAAACTTAACTCTTCTTCTCTGGCTGGGTAGTTGTTATTCAACTTTTCTCTGTGCCCCTGCCTCATTTTGTTTTAGCTCCCACATGTAAGTAAGAAAATCCAGGATTTTACTTTATGAGTGTGATTAGTTCACTTAACATAAGAAACTCTGCTTCTATTATTGTCCCATAATGATAAGGCTTTGTTTTTGTAATGGTTGTGTAACATTCTGATGTGTGTATCTCACATTTTATGTATTCATCGACACTTTGGTTATTTTCTTATCTTTCCACCATGAATAATGTTGCAATAAACATGGGAATGTAAACATCACTAAAATATATCGATTTCATTTCTCTGGGGTATGCACCCAGTAATATTTCCTTACTTTGCTTTCTTTTGGTTTGCTCTATTTTTCTTTTCTTGGTTTTTGTTTCTTTCTTTATTTTGCAGCTAGAAATGTAATTATTTTCATTGCTTTATTTTTTTGATGTAGGTGTTTGTGCCTATAAATTTTCTTCTTGTGCACCTCATGAGTTCTGATACGTAGTGCTTTCATTAATACCCTTTTTCAGAGGCTGTGGAACTTCTTGTTGGTTTAACTTTTTTAACCAAGATTTGCTTACTAGGTGAGTTTTTAATTTCTAGGTAGAAGTAGAAGGGTCTTTTTGTTTTGTATATGGCTTATGTTTTATTTTCTAGTGATATTGCACTGTGATCAAATGATATTTGTACATTATGAAAGCAACTAGTCACGACCAAGTCCCTCACTTATGTAACAGAAATTGGATTGTCTGTTATCAGAGTCTGGTGTTCAATATGCCTTGTGAATTGTTGCTTGTTTAGTTCATTTGCTTATTTTTTTATGGCTCATGTTACCTACATTTTCCCGATGATTGTATGTTATAGACTTACTAATTAAACATTGCTACTCATTTTTCCTCTTTCTTTCTATATTTCCTATTCTACACAGGTGGTTGTTACTGTTTGGCATTAGATATTAATAATAATTTCATCTTCATTTTGGAGTAGTGTCTTTCTCTTTTCCAGTCATTGAGGCCTGAATTCTAATTCAATAGCAGAATTGCAACTTTCTACTTTCTGAATGTTTTTCAGTTCACCAGTAACTAAGAAATATGACTACAGTTTTGTTTTTCAGCATGAATAAATATTTAAGATTTTAACAGCAATGAACATAATCATGTAAATCTGCTACAAAAGTGTCAGAAACAATTTAAGAATTCATTATTGTTCATAGAATCCCTCTTCTCTTTCTCCAACTGGACTCCTGGAGCTCTGCCTGGTGTTTGGCTGTGGATCTCTGCATCTACTTCCATCAGTCATTGGAGAAAAGCTCTGTGATGACAGTTAGGGTATTCATCAGTCTGATCACTGGGTTCAGGCACCCTCTCCACTACTTCTAGTAGTACAAGCTGGGGTCATCCTTACGGATTCCTAGCAACTTCCCTAGCACTGGGTTTCTCTTTATCCCCATAATATCTCCTTGCCTTCTTGTGGGGAGGAGTGGGGGGGGTTGGGAGGGGGAGGCTGGAGGTAGGAGGAGGGAAGAGGGGGATCTTTGATTGGTGTGCAAAATGAATGAAAGTTTTTCTTAATAAAAAATAAAAGAAAAAAGAATTCTTTCTTGATATTAATAATTAGTGAATTCTTTTCAAAATTATGCACTATGCCACTTGATTCTACATTAAATTGATATGAGTTAGTGATTGTTGAGATCTCATAGGTGCAGCTTCTGTATCATGTCTAGAAGACATTCTGTAGCAGCAGGTGTCCTGGTCCTCCCACACTTATAATCTTTCTTCCCCATCTTCTGTGATGTTCTCTGAGCCATACATGTAGGGCTGCATTGCATTGTAGATGTATCCACTGGGATGAGCACCCCAAAATCGATATCCTCTGCATTTTGACTAATTGTAGTTTTCTGAAATTGTCTCCTTTGCTACACACACACACACACACACACACACGCTTCTTTAATGAGTAGAAAGAGCTAAACTTATATCAGTGGGTATAAGAATAAGTATTTAGAATGTAGTTAGAAATAATCTTGGTTTGGGAAAACAGCAGTAGTAGGTTCTCCTCTAAGAGCAATGACCTCACCAGCCACAGGTATTTGGTTAGGTTAACTGTACCAGGCATGATTTCCTTCCCATGCAGCAGACCTTAAACCCCAAGTAGACAGCTGTTTGTTACACCCAAGATAAAATTCATTCTTGGGGATATCTTGTGATGCTGTTGTTATTGTGGCTGTTGTTGTAGTTCATAGTCCTTACAGCTGAATAAGACTACTGATTGTGGCCTGGCAATGGTGGTGCATGCCTTTAATCTCAGTACTTGAGAGGCAGAGGCAGGTGGATCTCCAAGTTTGAGGCCAGCCTGGCCTACAGGCTAGTACAGTTAGGGCTGTAGTGGGCATTTTCTTTGGACCACCAATCAGCTCCCAAATAAAGACTTGGAATTATTAATAATTATTAATTATGAATATATGTCCTTAGCTTAGGTTTGTTTCTAGCTAGCTTTTTTAAAAAACTTAAATTAACCCATTTCTATTAATCTGTGTGCTGCTCTGAGGCTCATTTACGTAACTCACCTACATACTGTCCATCCTGCTTTCCTGCTTCCTGAGTCTGGCTCCCCTTTTCTCTCTGCCCACCAGCACTGCCTATCCCTTCTCTGCCTAGCTATTGGCGATTCAGCTTTTCATTAGACCAATCAGGTGCCTTAGGCAGGCAAGGTAAAACAGCAATACATCTTTACATAGTTAAACAAATGCAGCATAAACAAATGCAACACAGCTTTACATAGTTAATCAAATATTCTATTCCACAATGTTTCCCCCTTTTTTGTCTAAATAAAAAGGAAATGTTTTAACTTTGACATAGTAAGACTATATACAATAAGAACAATTATCAAGAAAGAATTACAGCCGGGCGTTGGTGGCGCATGCCTTTAATCCCAGCACTCGGGAGGCAGAGGCAGGCAGATCTCTGTGAGTTCGAGGCCAGCCTGGGCTATCAAGTGAGCTCCAGGAAAGGCGCAAAGCTACACAGAGAAACACTGTCTCGAAAAAACAAAAAAAAAAAAAAAGAAAAAGAAAAGAAAGAATTACATTTACAATATCCAGTCCATTTGTATTTGGCAAATTCAGAAGAAATACTCCATTATTTATCCTATCTTGGTAAGTCCAAAGTTTTGCACATAATTTACCTTCTAGCATAACTAAGGAAAACTGTAACTATAACTATCTAGTCTTCAACTCCATCAAAGACTCCAGAAAGATATAATACTACCTGAGTAAATAGTAAAAAGTGTAGTGCAAGCAACTTCCAAAACCAAAAATATGACAGAAGCAGCTGGCTTCCTGGACAGTCACACAAGGTTCCTCTGCAATTCAGGCCTAGAATATCTGGCAGACTTTTCTATGAAGCAAGAATTTTGAAGGGCTGTACTGCCTTGTCTTGGCAAAGTTCAGCAGTCCCTTTCCTTTGTATCCTGCATGTCCAGTTTGGACTGTATACTGTCAGCAGTCAAGGCAAGGACAGTTTCTTGCCCAAATGGCTAACTTTTCCATATTGAAAGCAAACATCATATGGAGGGCCTTCAATGTCCATCATCCTTTTATGAAGTAGATTGGTACTGCCAGGAGTAGACATGTCTCACTGCCATGAAAAGCATTAGGTTATTAAACTTCTTAAATGCCATGTTTTGTAGGTTCTGTAAGTCTTGAAGTGTTTGAAGATCACCTATCTATCTAAAATATATGTTTAACCTTGAAAACATACCTAATATGACAAGTTTGTTAATTATAGGTGACTACTAACCTGCATTTCTTAATTATACATTACATTTTTAAATGAGCTGCATAAGCACAATACCCCAAACAAGAGTAGAAACATACATACAACATAACAAAAATAACTTTAAATTTGTATCAGTATACCAAAATCCATACTAATGTAAAATATTGGAGATGAATATTTGTCTTTTTATCCATATTATCCCCACTAAATGATGACAAATAGCCATAACCCACTGAATCACCAAAAACCACTTTGGAATGTAGGCATTGTGTTCTCTAGACTGCTTCCTACTGTCTGGGGATGATGACATCTTTAGGGGATTCTGAGAAAATTGAGATAATGGTCAAGTCCTGGGAAAACTAATTGTAACATTTGTTGTCCAGTCTCAGAACTGTTTCTACACAGAGGAATCAGTATATTTGTCACCTGTCTTGTAGGTTTTTTGTTTTGTTTTGTTTTGTTTTTTTGTTTTTTTGATTTTTGGTTTATTTCTTTATGTCTGTAGCCAAGATTTTCAGGTCTCCCCCAATAAAACCTGTTCTCTATTAATCTTGAAAGAACCCACAGCTTTCTATTTCCTATGGAAACAAAAGCATAAGCTCTTCTTCAATGCAATACGTTTTCTGAATTCCATTTTAAAGTTAAGACATATCTAAAGTATGTAGGCTGGTTTAATTTAGCAGTCCCTTTTATAATCCAGTGTCTCTCAGCAGCAGTCATTCAGACATCAGCATACCAAAAATGAAAAGGTAACACAATACCATTTATATGGCTTTTTCCCTTTATATTTCTTTACTCTCTCTTTAAAGACTTTACTATTTTTAAACTATTTTTTCCTATGACTGTCTACACCCATTTTAAATAGACTGTAACCTGTTCAGAGGGTTTTTTTTAGGTATGGATCTGCTTTACTGTGCACCTGCAGCGTTCTCTGATCATGTGAGCCAAACCTTAAACTCTCTGCATGGCTGTGCACTGGCAGCTCCACCCTGCTGTGTCCATGAGAACCTAGCTTTGTGCTCCTTAGGCCTGCAGGAGAGCTGCATTTAATTGGAAGCTTTGTTTAACTGGGAGCTGCATTTAACTGCCCCAACTCTAGGAAGCTGGTGCTGGCACTGGGGCAGACATTTTTACTTAGCTTATTATTTATTGTTTCTATTTAGCATGCCAGCTGCTCAAGTGCTCTGCTGCACAGCAGCACTTCTTAAAGGAGCCATATCCCTTTTTTTCCTTTCCCCCCACCAGCTTTCTTAGGCCTTTTGTGGAAATTCAAGCCCTTCAATGGGCTACACAGAAAAATCCTCTTTCAAAAAACCAAACAAACAAACAATAACAAAAAAGACTACCAATTGCTCCTTTCCCTTGGCAGCTTGCATAGCACCTTTGGCTGTATTAGGAGCTAGTCCTCGGTGGCGGGGATTCCAGGTTAGTTCCAGCTGGATTCCTCCAAGTCCTGTGCTGGCAGTGTATGATGTCTTAACACCTTCTAGGAAGTGTCAGGTCCTGTGAAACTGGAGCACAAGCAGTTTTAAGAAGCTTAATAATGGATGATGGGCACCGAATTTGTAAGACTGGCAAGAGCTCTTAACCATATAAATGTTCATTTATTTAACCAAATAAATGAACTATATCTAGGTCCTTATGCTATAATTTTTGCTTTTATTTTGTTATATTTATTTTGATTGTTAACCTTTTGATGGACTTTTTTTAAATCTTTTTTTTTATTTTAGTATTTGGGATATTTGTACTTTTATTCCCATGTATACATTTGTATTTGTATTTTTCATACTAACTCAATTTTGTAATAAATGCCATTTATTTATTTCTCTTTTTTTTCCAGATCAGTGTAACCAGAGGGTGTCTACCACATTAATGTTTCCTAAAAAAATAAAAAATAAATAGTTTAGCTTTTCCATTTCATTAACTTTTACTCTTGGGGCTAATATTTCATTTTCTCTGCTCTTCACATTTGTTCCATTATTTTTATGAGACAAAAGTGCCTCATGTATTTCCAAACTTTATCTTTCCCTATCCAGTGACTTTTAGGTTATATATAACAAATCTGTGTCAAGCATCAGCTATTGCCTATATTTGAAATACATAAGATAGAGGTCTGGCTTATATACTTGATCATCATCTCTATTATAATGACAGGTAAGAACAACCATTTAGCTTGAGGAAAATAGAGCTATAGTTCTTTTATTTAAGTTTGCCTGGAATATTATTGCAGGGTTATATAATATATGGTTGACCATACTTTTATTTAAAAAACAAGAAGCTATTTTTCAAAATAAATTATCCCATTTATGTATTGGGTATTATTTTATCACAAAATATTTCTTTATTGTATGGGAGTTGTTGCAGAAATGATTTATTGCCAGGTTTTTTTTAAAATAAATTTTGTTTTTATTAAGAGTTTTTCTATTCATTTTACACACCAACCACAGATTCCCCTTTCCTCCCTCCTCCCACCCTCCAGCCTTACCCCCCCAACCCACTCCCCATTCCCACCTCCTCCAAGGCAAGATCTCCCATGGGGAGTCAGCAGAGCCTGGTACATTCTTGCCAGGTTTTAATAGCAAATCAAAGAGAAAAATATTAAGGAATTTTTCAACTAATTCAGGCCAAAGCAAATCTATAGCTTACTGGTCTGCTAGGAAATACTTGTTGCCTATCTGATGTGATTTGGTTGAATGTTTTTTCACTTCGCATCAAATCCCCTGGTGCCTTGGTCAATGCACAACTGAAACAACTAAGTCTGAAGCACAGATGTTTGAAATTCCAGGAGTTATCATTTCTGATAATAGGATTCTGAATATCTTCATAACCAAGAAAGTAGAAGATTTCTATCTAGAAACCCTCCCTTCATCCTGATGGGATAGAACCAAAGCATTTTTGTTCCTGATGCATGAGGAATTTCACTTCACTACTTAGTCAGAATTTCATGAAATAAAGTAGGAATTGTAGTCCTCTTGTTCAACTTGGACACTGAAGTACATATAATGGGTTCCTTGGTACTCAAACAACATGAGGGCAGGGGCTTTCCCATATCTAGAACAATCTGTTTGCTCTTGTGGAAAAATAAAAGGAAATTTAGTGTTACTAATAATTGTGTAAGAATTTCACATGTGTGTTGGAGGGAGGTTGCACACAGTCATGTACATTATATGTATGTACTCTACAACTAAGCCAAATCTGCATCCCAATGATTAGGTCTTGATTTGAGGTTTTCCTTTTAGAAAATATTAATAACTCATTTAATATTCTCGTTGCATTCAAATGATACAGTTTACTTCACATTTACATGGTTTCATTCAGTAATGCAGACCACGACTGGTCTGAGTAATGCAGACTGACTGAGTATTTAATTAGCTCATAAGAATTCTGGACAGCTCTGAAATTTCTTGTAAAATTAAATTTTCTTGAATTTATATTATTTATCTCCCTTAACCACAGCCTGGGTAGTGTAAACAACAAAAAAGTATTTCTCATAGTTCTAGAAAGGAAATGCCAAGATTGAGATGCCAGCATATTAACTATCTGGCTAGAGCTCCCTTTTGATTGCAGTTAGTTAATTTCTACTTGGCTCTTCGTAATGTGTGACAATAGAGATAAATCTCTCTCTCTCTCTCTCTCTCTCTCTCTCTCTCTCTCTCTCTCTCTCTCCCTCCCTCCCTCCCTCCCTCCCTCTCTCTCC